>JBAJNP010001998.1:0-43164 GCA_036877545.1 Yasuhikotakia modesta | reverse complement strand
ACACACACAAACACACAGATTAGAAAAAACCCAACACAATTAAAACATCTTCTAAGCAGCAAACAGCAGCTTCAGTTTGGATCCAGTGCAAATCCACATGTCTGTTTGTTTGAAACCATTAGTGTTGATCAACAACCAGTCGTTTTCTCTTTGATTTAGCCTTCAGCTCAATCAGTAATATAAGACACCTCTATTTGTACAAGATTAATCACCGACGTCTGCTCTTATATCAAATCACGCTCTCTTAACCTCCATTAGCACGGGTTCCAAACACCGCCTCTATCAAACTTGCCAAACAATCAACAAGACAGAAAAAACCCACTCGTTTGGGAGGCAAGAGGCCTAGACACCGGTGTCCTCACTAATCTTACTAAACACGGCTCATTTTCCATGCTCTCTGAAGATTGAATTATTGTCAGATCGTAAGGATTAGAGAAAGCCCAAGAAAAACAGCCCTGGCAGGGCCAGAGTTGGTGTTAATAATGCGGGTATCATTTCAAATAACCCAGAGCGCAAGTTGCTCTCTCCCCCTGTTTCCAGTCACACATGCATTCCCAAACAATGCATTAAGTTTCCAAACTGATTATGTTACAGAAAACCAATAAACGCCTCTATAAATCATGCTCTGTAAAGTGTTAAATCAACTCTAATTGGATTAACATCAGCAGATATTATTAGCTGCCGACTGTTGGCTCTTCAGCGCGCGGTTTCAGGGCTCTGCTGGCGTAGAAACAGCCCTTTCACTCTTGGGTTAGGAGCTGTAACGTGTTTAATTCTCTCGCAACATTCAACAATGACTCAAAGTGCATCAAAAAATGACAACGTCAAAAGCTTCAAAATTCATTTCATTGTTTTTGTTAAAGACCTTCGTGATGAGTGTATAAAAAAATACTTCAAATATGTCCTTATCATAAAAACTGTAAAAAGCTGTTACCTCACTTTACCCCCCAAATTATCTGTTCTAACAATGTTTGTTCTGTTCAAGATCAATTCTCTATTTATTTCTGGTCCTCTATGACTGAAATGACAATAAATGCTTAATTATTAAAAACTAATTAATTAAGCTCTGAGCCGCAACGTCAACCTGACGTTCCTACGGCTGCTTCTGAACAAACACCAACTGTCTGTCCGGAATCCGGCGCACACACACCTCACACCTAAAACACACAAAATAATGCATCCATTTACTCTGGGTCGGGTTTCCACAAATCCAAAACAATTGGGCGAATTTGAGCTGCTGCATGTGGCCTCACAGCTGCCGTGAGACGGGAGACAGTATGTATAGCGTAAATTATTCAGTAAATACCTTAATATAACGTACGCTGCATATGTCCAAGCCTGTCTGAGGCTTTATTGGGCAGCTGGTCACCAATATGCTCTTCACAGACAAAGAGACAATTTCAGCCAGTACAATTCCATTACAGCACACGTGCAACCTAGCGCTTCCGCGACCTGTGCATTAATTGCGTGTGGAAAGTTGTTGGGAGATTGTAATGGGAGTCAAGGCTCGTCCACAAAGCCTTTACGGAGGGGCGGTTAAAGAAAGACATCACACCGCCGTGCCTGAAACTAAAGAAATACACAAACTTTAACAAAGGAGCACAGGCAATTGGCAAGAGCGGCCGTCACTTGCTATTACTCATGTTGTGAGAAGAGGGGGAAACTCGCTCTGTAATTGCAACCCTCTCCCAAACTGTTAAATGAAACAGTCATTAACTACAATAGCAACTTGGCTACTGCAGCCACAGCAAATTAGATCAGAGCCGTGACTGACTGAGTGACTGGGGGTAGGTGAGGATCTGAGGAAAAAACGGAGCGGTAGACTGAAGGGACGGAAAGAGGGAAAAAATGATCGCGGGGAACAAGCGTTTCACGCAGCAAATATGAAAAGCAGATTTGGTGGAGAACAATACAAACGCTCTTATCGTCTGAATCTGAATGTGATGCTAAACAAAACAGGAATCCTGCTAAAAACCAGCAGCGTAACACAAAGGAGGGATTTTTTGCATAGAAGAACCAAAATGGCAATGAAGAGGCTCATTTGATAATCAGATAAAGAAAGCCACACAAAGTTAGCACGCTATGGCTTGCAATTGAGTGGACTGGTTACCCTCCCCAAACCAGACTACAAAAGCCTGGGTGCATAAGATTAAGGTGGAGACACGCAGCCTACAGGCTTTATCCTATATGCCCCAAATTTGCTTACTTTAATCTCCTGCATAATATAAACAGCACACATCAGGGGATCATACACAGACAGGTGTCTGGCTGTACATGGATCCAGATTTTTTCTGTAGTTCCAATTTCAACACGGCTTAACGGCAAAAGCAGACCTGGTCTACATAACATCAACAACGGGAACAGTCTTTTGTCTATTGTAAGTTGTAATTATCCACTTTGCATGTAATGTTTCATCTTTACATAATGCGTGTATCACAGAAATGTGTTCATGAGGAAAAACTCACACACCCAGTCACTAAATAAATAGTGTTAAAGATTTACGTATACTTAGGGCTTTAATCTTAAGTTTAAGTGTAAAAGAAAAGCTACAAATTACCTTTTTATAAATCTAGTCAATCAATAAATAAATCAAATATCTAGTCCAATCTAGTCAAATAAATATACAGCTGCCTCCAGTCCTCATTTACTTTAATCATTTAAAATAAAGTTTGTACTTGTAAATAAATCATTTTCTGTTTTAAACAAAACAGACATTTTTGAATTCCAAAATTGTCATTTTTGGTTCATGCTGAATTAAAAGTACAAGTTTAATACTTGGTTAGGCATTTAAAACAAACCCCTTCCAAGAACGTTTGAGGAAAACTAACACAGCGTTGCAAATGGGTTATAAAATAAACCGCATGTGTCTTGCCTTGTCCTTCTTCAGAATAATAAAAAACATGGCAAGAGCGAAATCTCATTTAGTCAAAGGCAGCCACCCAGCTACACGGCGACTGCGGCACTAACGAGAAAGTTTCTTCTGGAAGTGTCCTGCTTTCATGGTTGCTGGGATGTTTAATTACACCGACTGCGTAGCGGGTGGGGGGGGCAGGAAGAGGGAGGAGAGAGAGGGACATCCCTCTCTCTGACAGACTCACTGAGATTCCTCACCTGTCCAAGGCACAAGACGCACCTGTCACCACGCACTTAATCACCAGCGCGCTCCCGGCCCAACCGGAGAGCCATGCCACCTCACCGAAAATTAAAATGAACTTTCTTGCCACGCAGTTAAGAAGGCAAAAAAAAAGAGAAAGAAATGCTGTCATTCCTCTTCCCCTCATTAATATTCTGAGGTTAAGAGCTTTTCAGCGAAACGTAATTAATTGAAGCTGAGCTGACAGTAAACAAGCAATTTCAAATTAAAGCGAAATGACAGGAGCGTCATTTGTAAAATGTGAGCAGATTTTGGCGACAGATAAATGAAGGAAAATGTTAAGGAGGAAAAACTGATGAAGATATTAATCTTCACCTGTCTGCGTCAGCGTGCCACTCATATCCGCGATGTTGCTCTCGATCTTTTGCAGATGTTTCTTGTCCTCTTTGCTGCCCATAATGAGGGGAAGGATGTATTTCTGCAATTAAAAACACGGAACGCTATTAGAATTCCACTCAGGAACAGGGAAAACAGGCCCACGGACAGGGATGCACTCTGTCGCTACATGCGGACACATAGACAAAGGTATAATATGTTAGCATTAGCCCAATCCAACCCACATTTATTAAAGCCTTTTAACATAGATAAAATTTACCAATTAGATTTTTGTTACACTGATGGTCTTAAAAAAACTTTATATTTTACATATAAACTTATATATAAATATATATATAAAGTAAAGAGGGTTTCTGAGTAATAAATATACCACAAATAAAACATCATACTAGAATGCATCCTAATTTATGTAACAAAGTTCAAATTAATTTAATATTTCCATATTTATAAAGAAGCCTTGCTGCACAAGTGTGAACTGACTAAAAAAAAACAACTGAACAAAAATGAAACTAAAATATGATATAAATACAACAAAAAACTGTTTAGCAATTTGTCAGTACACCACTACAGGAAGTAGCTGCTT
Organism: Yasuhikotakia modesta; assembly: GCA_036877545.1. Lineage (NCBI taxonomy): Eukaryota > Metazoa > Chordata > Actinopteri > Cypriniformes > Botiidae > Yasuhikotakia > Yasuhikotakia modesta. The sequence goes on along the minus strand of JBAJNP010001998.1, from coordinate 39,091 downwards.
ATTGGAGGCACAAATTTTTGACACGTTATTAAGTCACTGCTAAACACAAAAAACAATAATACAACAGTACAGTCTCAAATTCAGTGCTAATGTTTAGCAACAGTGGATAAAACATTATTATATAAATTAGGTTTAACAGGACTGCTTTTATCCCGAGAAAACAAGAGTGTTTGTTTTTTAATCCCTCTCAAAAGTCTTGTGGTTTTCTCACTTCATCCAGGGCAATTTGCCTCAATTGCTGACACTGAGGCCGAGAATTAAGCATCGGGGCATGACTTAGGGTTCAACATCATTAAGTCTTTCTAACCCACAGACTGGCTGCTCCATTTAAACACGTCACCTTTCGAGGACAATTGCTTGTCAGAGTTTAAGCCTTGTAGAACAACATCTCCAAACACCAAGAATAAGCACCAAAGGTCAGGCGACTAGCGCTTCCGCTAACTGCCGCCCGTCTCTCCCGCAATCCGTTTTTATTTCCGAATGCACAGGCTGATTTATTTCCTAGAACAAACAAACGGCGGCTAGACAGATTAACGTGACATTTGGTGACTAGCTGGATGCTGCAAAACATAACGCGCGTGTGCGGTCTCCGTCTGGAAAACAGTTGGTCCTAACAGGTTTTCACAGCGGCGCAAGAGTTGTTGACATCGATATGGGTAATAAACACTTTTAAGTTGAAAAAACTGAAATGAGTGTCAACACCAGGGTAGCTAATAAGTGGGGTGCTGTGAGCTGTGTTTACAGTGTGCTCTACAGCATAAATAAAGAAGATGAGGAGGACCAGGCATATGGTGGCACCAGTGAGATGTTCCTCTGACATGACAACGGCGAAAGCTCTCGCACCAGGGGAACAGAACATCACCTCTTCATGACCACAACCATGGGCACAGATCCCACAAACAGCTGAGGAACACACGGGGGACTGGAGAATCATAAACACTGTGTGTGTGTGTGTGTGAGAGAGAGAGAGGGAAGGCCAGATGTCCTCAGGTACAATTTAACGAAGCCACAATTCAAGTTTTTTTTACTCAAATGCCATGTGTGAGGGTTAAATTTTAGGGGTAGGGTTGGGGGACAGAAATAATAATTATCTTGATATAAAATCTATAGATGTTTATGGAATGACCTCATTAATATAGACAAACAAGTGTGTGTGTTTTCGAGAGTGCGAGAGAGAACAAGCGAAGTTAAATTTTTTCATTCTCTGCACAGAAATTTATTGAGTCAGGGTTTGCATACATCCCTAATCCTAAAATATATGAGTAACAGTAAAAGTGAGTAATTGTGAGGAACAAGAAGTGAAAAGGTAAACGAAACAGTGAGGGGGCTGACAAAGGAACAAGCCACCAAGCGCTACGTCACATACTCAAACTCATTAGACGACTAGTGTTTGTAGGACAAGCTACAGCATCGTACCGCAAAACAGACAGAAAATGTGACTTTCTCTGTAGAAGGGAAACAGGAGAGGAAGTTGAGTAAAATGGCCAAGTGCAGAAACATCAAATGTGCCTGGCAAACAGCATAACACACGCACACACACACGCACATACACAAATAAACCCCTATTTATGACATCACAAGAGTTGTTCCATATCCCCCCCTCAGATGTTTTTGATGGGGCCGCTGTTCCATTTGCTTCTCTTAATATAAAACACAGTAATGAAGTCCACTTACCCCTGTGGGTTTACCGTCCCCGAGAAACGGGGTCTCTCCCTCACCCAACAGTTCCCAGGGCCCACGCACCCTCTCGTGCCCACGTAAGAAACTGTGTGGTGATAGTACTAGGAAAGAAGAGTGAGTACCGCCCACCGGGTTTTTCCGAAAGGGAAAAGAGCATCACAATCTAGGTGTACAGATGCGCTTATGAGGTAAACCGGATTCTGATCTGAATCAGATCCAGTTCTGATCCGAAGAAGAGTTAGTCACATACCCGATACAAATGATAGAAGCCAAACGCCATTCCTGCCAGGATAACAGCCAGGGTGCCATAATCTCTCCATCTGTAACCTTGGTGACCTGCAGAGACACACACAAACACAACAAGCGTGCGTATTAGCCAGTTAGCACAAATGAAAATGACGCTAGTAAATAAACATTTAATGTCTATGTTCAATGGGCCTCAGTCCAAAACACAAGCAATGTGATTTGTATTTGTGTAAATCGTTCATGAAAACATTTGGAACCATTTTGAAATGATAAGACAATGTGCCACCGGTGTAATGTTGTGTACGCAGTTAAGTCTTCAGCTGATGAAACTAGCATGTGAGACGGTACGTCTATCCCACAATGCTTTGCTTTCGGTTATGTCACTTTAAATTGGCAGTGTGGCCTAACCAAACTCAAGTCACATGAACTGCCAATATTTTTCTTAGAAGGGAGGGCAAAGACAAGAAAAAGAAACACAATAATCTCTCATCGCATAAGAAGCGAAAACAAGTACCACATTACTGTAAAACAGAAAATGAGCGATTTCATCAGCTATGATTGAGCAAAATGGAAACTCCCACTTAGAATATTTGAGGGGAAAATCACTCTGTTAAGGGTAATTGTGATCTTAAAGGGACAGAAATGAGATTAGTTTCTGCTCGGATCTCGCACAAGTGCTCACCAGCGGTGAGATGAGGTGCGAGTGTGACACGAAGGCAGCAAGTACTATCAGGAAATGAAAGGCCACATCAAAGGGTCCCTCCTCACCCCTCACACTCATTCTCAGAGAGAGACGGTTGACCCAGCACACGAAACACTAAACGAAAAATAAAAAAACACAGAAAATGAAAATGTACAACGAAGCCTCAGCACGAGTCCCTTAAACTCAGTTGTATGACTATCTGAGCATCCAGTCAGAAATGCAGGGGCACGAATCCAGACAGGTGGGAAAACACACACTGAAATAAAAAATGAACCCTAAATAATTTGAAAGGTTTATTATAGGGACACATACAACTTAAATATCAGGCGTTAGGAGAAACTCAAAACACAGTTTCAGTGGCTTGCTACCTCTAAAAGGTTAGATGGATAGTTCATGTAAACAAACAAAAAATAACATCTTCACTGACTCCTCTTCACATTTATTTCATTACATTTACATGTATGCATTTGAGACAGATGCGTTTATCCAAAGCGACTTGCAGTGCATTCAGGCAAAACGTTTGATAAGTACACGTGTTCCCTGGGAATCGAACCTGCAGCCGTTGCTCTGCTAACGCAAAGCTTTGCCAGAACACACAAAAGGAGAAATATTGAAAAATTGCATTGCTGATTTCGTTCCCCTGCAATCACAACACAAGGGGATAGAACGGCTCAAGCTTATCATAATCATAGCATGTCATAAAAGTTCATAAAAGAAATTATGCAATCTGATCTTTTTAGTGGATCCACCAAAACATTCTTCAAAATTTCTCCTTTTTGTGTTCCATTGAAATGAGCCTGGAATTGAAAATGAAGTGTAAGTGATAAATTTATCTTTATGGGTGAAAAATTTCTTTACGTTACACGCTAACCTGCTTGTGAACGTGCCAGCAGCCGTTTCAATTCACGCTGAGGCAATCTGGCGAGGCTGTGTCGACAGAAAGGAGGGAGAACTTATCATGCAAATGTTTAACGGCACACCAAACACAGAAGTAATTAAAGCAAGCCTGGCTCAGGCAGGTCAACATGTCAGATACAAAATGCTCCATTTTGTAACATAGCGAGGTCTACAGAACAGGTGTGTTACTGTAATTTGTTAGAATCTGCTCTACTGAATACAAATAGTCTCTCTAACAGACTAACAGGGCAACACTTTTCTCTGTTTGTTAAACAGACAATGTCTTAGATTTCAGATCAGATTCATAGCATTGGATATGTGACAAAAGGCCTGGCCACAAACAATATTGAGACACAAACAAAATGTGCTGCACAATTTTACCTGTCCTGTCCATTAAAAACAGCCACATTTTTTTTTAGATTAATCACAGACAATCACCAGAATGTTTTTCACACAAACGCACCATTTCATTTATTTTTCATTATAGTTCTCCAAACTGATATTACATAATTGCTCATTACTGAGGCAATTACATTTTTGTTGGGATTATATAAAGCAAATTTCACAACTACCAGCTGCCCAGTGTCCCATTGCAGGAAACACACAACAACAGTTGGGAAAAATTGGGGAAAAAAAGAGTCCTTGAGCTTTCGCCGCCGCTGACCGACCTCCAGCTTTGTCCAAGGTCCGAACATGGATCCTTCTTCACACCGGTACCCCCTCATCACCTCCGTTTTCCACTCCTGCGTTTTATTTGGTCACTTAAGGTACAAGCGTGGCCTCCATTCTCTTTTTTTCCAATCTCCCTTCAAATTTATTGGGTTCAGAGAAGGCTCTACTGTCCTTCTGCCGCTGGAAAATAGAGATCAGAGTATCCATTAATCCGACAGAGATAGATGCAGGTCCCTGTGCATCGTCCCCATAACAAGGACATCAAAGAGAGGGACCCCCTCTTTCTGAGCTGACCCCCGTGAAGATCTCCACACTCTTCTCCTCATTATGCCATTCTCTCATCGCCGTTTTGATATAAACCCCCCCCCCCTCCAGTGGGGCTGGAGACTAACTACATGGCCATCCTATCAACATGGCTTTCATTACAAAACATGAGATGGTGGAGAGTCAAGGACGGGGTGACAATAAATGAGAGTGGAATACATCTCGAATCATTGTCATACGGGTTGAGCATTATGCGAACTTCATTCAGGATTGGTAAATCAGACGGCTGGTCTGAAGCTCATAACCTGCTGAGGTAATAAAGATACAGGCTGGAGAAAGACCCCGTCTCGGGCCGAACCCGTGGGCCATGACTGTGGTGATGTGGCGGACATCATACCGCCAGGCCGCACCGTCAAACTGCATGATGGAATTAATGCTCTGATTTATTTCAAAACAGAATAAAACCACTGGATTAGGGTAATACTTGTGTTCGCCGAACGCTTATAAAAATACCAGCCTGATATTCCACTTTTCCAAGAATTGACTTCCATGCATTTGGCCTGTTGTGAATTGATATACAGGCGAAGGTTTAAATGGGATTATCGGAGCAGAGAGGAGACGTTTTGAATGGAGGACTCATTTAATACAGTCACGCACCATTTGTTTGAGAAAATCTACTAGACTTGATGAGTCATGTTTAAGAAGCATTTTGGCATGGAAAACACACAGCGGAGGGGTTGCGAAGCAGACCACCAATACAAACAGATGCACTGTGGGTAATACTCACTGTAGGGAACAGGGGCCAGCGGAGGCGAATGTATAATGTGTGCCGGGCCCGGTATGCTGACAGTCAGTGGTTCCTCAGTACCGCCAGCCTGCTGTATGGCCAACTCCACTTCCTGATCAGTCAGACCTGCATAGAATAAAATAACATTCATCATTCATACCAGCAATATATAATACATACAAAAATAATATATAGATTCAATTGTCAATATGATGTTTTACGGTGTAACTGCTGTAAGTTTCCACTGTAAGTGACATTAACAATATTTTTCTCTCATTCCAGAAGACAATTCAATTGCTTCACAATACAAAAGACCTGCAATGTTTGTTTCATGGTGACTTTAAGCACAATTACCAGCACGACAATTAATCAGCGGCCAAAATTTCATAAGGCTCCAGTAAAACACAAGAGTAGAGCGGCTTCATTGACCGAGCGAAATAATAAACTAGAAAGTGCTAATATAAGAGCAGACGACATCTTTGACTGTCTTCTGCAAACCTGCAAATAACTCAAATGATTAAAACTCTCAAAGAACTGGGTTAATGGCTCTACAGGCAGCAGAACTAGCCAGAAGGTGCAGTTCTGGGGGTCCAAAGCTCTGAGCTCCTCTCCATTCCACTTAGATCTCCAGAACTGAGCCGGTCCGTTTCCTCCTGCTATATTTCCCCAGGTAAACCTCAGCCAAACCCCAGACAGATAAATGCATTATTTTAATTTCTTCATTGTAATGTAAATGTATTACATAATTTTGCAAATGCCAATATAATTTAATCTTCAGATCTTTTTTAATGATTTTAGTGGTGATTAAATTGCACAGAGGTCCCTGATGGAAAATGACAGAAGAAGGGGAAAAAAATCTAATATTAATATTTCCTTTTGTGGGAAAGAGGCAGGATTATTTCCAGCGCTGCGCAGTCATTGGTCTGTGTCTTGTCTTGATTAAGCGACTCGATGCGGCCCAAACAGAGCGGTAACGAGACAGACGTCGACGAGAGACCGGAAAAACACAGAGAAACGAAAGACAGGGCGGAAAAAGCCTGTTAGTGGAATGTACTCGTGCTTTGACATTTAATGAAGGCATATAAACGGAGAAAACATTACAGGCTTCCTCTGCAATTGGCACATAAAACCAAACGCTTTAACGTCTCCATTTACAGCCAATGATTTAAAAAGGCTCGGATTTCTATTAAACCGTAAGTTACACATCAGTTTAATACATCTACTGTATCCTGCAGTACATACACTCAAGCTGACCTTTGTTTGTCCACAGTAGACTTCAGCGTATCATGTCTGTCATTGCGTATTTAGTCTCTCTCTCTCTCTCTCTCTCTCTCTCTCTCTCTCTCTGTTTACTGAAGATATTCCCCTGGGCATTCCTCGACTCGATTCCACATGCTTTCATACTGCGCGGCTGCCTGCCAGGGAGCCAAAAGGCTGAGTTTGCTCCAAATTGAGCTGTTTAAAGAGCAGACAGCAAGCTGTTTTTGCGCTGTAATACACACATCATAAATGTGGCAAATGCCACTGCCACATGTGTTTAAAGAGAGCGCAGAGAGCTGAGAGCTTGGCAGAGAACAGAACCTGAGTGTGTTCAGCCCTGTCTGCTGTGTGTCACACTCCACAACACAGCCAAACAATACCACAGCTCACAGACGCAAGCAGAGGATGGGCTGCATTGTTTATTGGTGACCTTACCGGTACATTAACGCTTCTTGATCATTTTGTGCAGCCATATGATTTTATATATATATATATATATATATACACAAATACACACAAAAAAAATATGAAAAAAACTAAAGCAAACTATGCCAAAACCGGTTAAATAACAACCAACCAAAAACAGTTCAATAATAGTGAGGTCAAAGTTAAGAGCAGTTAAAAAGGGAAGGGCAGTTTCTGTGGGGGCAGAAACAGCCCTGAAAATATGTTGAATAATTGAAGGCAAATATTGGTCATCCTGTCTTGCATGGCATTCAAAGTGCCAGGAAGCAGCCAGGGCCATGTGCTGAGCTGGTGCAGTCAGTCTGTACTGCCCAATAAGCAATAATGTGTCCCTGGACTCTCTATTCATCTGACCGCACCAGACTACGTGGTGACAGACTATTGAATGAGACCTGGAGCCCCCCCCCCCATTTCCTCTTACTCACCTCGCAGAAAAGAGCCATAAAGACGCTCTTGGGAAGTTAGCGTTTTCATACGCTCACCTCTGAACAAACGATTGCTTTTCTAAGGGCGTACCGAACAAATATGTACATATTTGTATCGTCATTTGAATTGTTAATTAGCACCCCCCATGCGCCACAACAAAGAGATCTGGAGTGAATCAAAATCAGGTGTGTTTAGATTTATTAACAGGTTTCGCTCCTCTTTTGGGTTTTCGGACTCGCTCAGCTGTTTTGTTTCCTCTGATGCCTTTGTTACAAAGAAAACAGGATGACAAACGAAAGACCTTTGAGATCCAATTTAAAAGAAAGGCGACAAGAGTGAATTTTACATATAAAAGGAAAAGAACACAAAAAGGAAGCCTGAAATTTATTAGTTTCCCAAACCTGTGGAATGACCCCCGGACCCCTATTTCAGACCGACTTGCCGCTGGATGAATTTTTTTAAGACATAAATTACATCTAATGACGACACCGTAAAAAAAGAACAATAATGGAAAGCTATTCTGTATTTCATTATACAGTATTATTTGGTGCACCTGATACACGCCGAGCCTGTTTATGAGTCACCGTATTAGCAGATGCTCAGTCGAAGCATTTGCTTTGACCTTGCCATTCTCATTGGGGCATGAAATTACAGCGGTGGCACTGCGATATTACAGCTATAAATACTGTAAACTGCATATCTGGGCTACGTTTTCTATTGTCTTTCAACATAAACCTGATCGGTATTTATTTAAAGGAAAACCCATTGCTCTCTATATTATTTATGGCTCTATTTTCTGGGCCCTTATTTTCAGGATGCTTTTTTTTGTCCTTTTTCTTTTTTAAAGAGTGATGACACGAGCCATCCAGCCATAAAGTGCAGTTCTCCGATTTTGGCACTTGTGAACTTCATAGAACAAGGGCCGGTTTAAAACTGCTTACTGAAACATTTTCACTATTAAAGGTGACCGCTGCTTTTTTTTCTACAGTTGACCAATGAAAAGGCCTGAATGAAACCTGCTGAATATGATGAATATTGAGTAAATTCACAAAATACAATGGAAATATAAACACCAAGGGTCATTAAAGATGGAGGTCACTGGGCTATAGGAGACTGGAGCGTTAGCGATTGTTCACAGTGAGATTTTACACGTCAAACCCGTGCGCGCAAGAGTGTACAATACTGACAGCTCTCATAGCGTATTCATTTATGTATTAAAAAAAGGACTCTGGTCTCATTTTCCTGCTTTATCGCCCTCCGTCGATGACAAAGTAAAATGCGTCTGGCCTAGGTGGCGCCGTGGAGTAATTTATAACCACATCAATCCCTTTGTCTTCTGCGCAGGCCTTGGTCACTGCCATTTCTGTCCAAGAGGTGAGTCCTATCACCTTACGCAAACCTTTCCCTATTAATATATGGCACGATGAAGCATATCTTTACCTTCGTAGAGTGAGTATCATTACACCTGATGCTAACCCATGTCCCTCACGGCCTTTTGAGCATAATGAAACGACGACAGGAAAAACACCAATGAGGTCACAGATCCGGGCGACACACTCAACAGCTTACGACGCCCTGAAGTTCACAGACGCAGCGTTTGGAGGAAACTGATTGGACGGGTTACACCACTTAGGTAATCCTTGAGATTTTCTGTTAGGAAACTAAAGAAAACAGCATTACACAATTCAGAGCCACTAAATCACACAGATTCGCTGCCAACCTGAAACCTGCTCACAAATTTAGCCTGTGGTTATTTAAAAGAATAGTTAATCCAAAGCTCACAATTTTGTCATCGCTTACACGCCCACATCTTATTCAAAACATATCTTATTTTCTACCTTGCAACACAAAATCCAGACAGAATGTCCCAGAATGCACTTCTCTATACAACAAAAGTGGTGTTGATTTATAACGCCAACATTCGTCGGTATATTGCGGCGTCTATTTATTGACTTTGTATTATTTCACGCCACCTAGTTCTCGCTCATCACATTCAATTCAGACTGCAAGCTCGCAACTAAGCTATAACAATTTCTTTTGCCACGACGCAGTAAATTTAACAGCGGTGCAGCAAAATAACTGAAGTTTAGGTTTATTGATTTAAGTACATAGTTTTATAAAGCTGATCTAAGCTGCATGTATAAAAAAACAAAATCAGCTGATTACTAAAAACACAAAGGTAGGGGAACAAACTGAAAAACAGGTGATTTAAAGCATTACAGAGTGACTCCAGAACGCCACGTCAACCCAAACCCTGTGGAAAGAGATAGTTTACCCAAAATTATTTCATCATTTACTCACCCTCATGTTTATTTTGAAGTATGTTGGTAAGTAAATAACTCCTACCAACAAATAACACACTTCCACCTTCTGGATTCAAAACCACAGAGATATTTCTCAAAACATCCTCTTTTGCATTTGATAGAAGCCAAAAAGTCATACAGTTTTTTAAATGACATGAGAGGCCAAATGATGAAAAAAAAAATTATTTTGGGGGAAAACTAACCCTTTAAGGAAATCAGATGTGGGCATTCTTATCCCAAAAACAAGCACATAAACGCTAACACATAAACTCACTGTTTTTTCCTGACATGCAGTTATAATTTGTAGAACTGTGGGTGAACCGTTAGGTACCAGAACTTTGAGGGAAGCAATTACAAGCGGTTTCTTAAGAACAGCACAACCAAAGCTGACATAATAACAACATATACAGCCGCATTCAGAAAGGCCAATCAAAAAGTGATACAACGATTTGGGGTGCGCTAGGAGATCTGTAATTCCCAATTCACGCTGTAAAATGACCTGCTTAGAAAACATTAGCGCGTATCTATGAACGCTTAGCGAAACCAATCAGCTTCCCCTTGAAAAGAGAGCGAGAGAGTGAGAGAGAACAGGGTGGACGTAACAGAGGTATCCGTCAGTCCGGATTAGGGCATAACGGCATGTAAACAATACGTGTAGGAGAGATTGTTGTGTAAAGACGCCACAGCATGTAATCACGGAGCTTCCTGTTTTCCCTTCATCAGCTGCCTGCCAGAGGAATCCAATTTAACTCGCCACTCCACCAGAAGATGCTATAGTTTTACTATATGTGGCCTATATGTTTACTATATTTCTAGCTGTTCAAATCCCAGAAATATTTACATGAGACATTGAACCGGGTTAGAAATTAAAAAAGATAGTTCACCCCAAATGAAATTTCGAAAACCTGTCTGATTTTTTTCTTCTGTGAGACACAAAAAAAAAGATATTTTGAGAAATGTCTCCGTGGTTTGTCCACACAATGGAAGTCAGAGGGTACCACTGTTGTTTCATTACCAACGTACCTCAAAATATCTTGTTTGTGTCCCTCTGAAACAAAAACATCAAACACAATACAAGTTTGGAATAACATGAGGGTGAGTAAATGAGAGAAAAATTTACCGAATATACATATGTCGTCTTTGTTTTGGGTGATGCGAGGGTCACAAGTGTCAATTGTGATCAATCTGTTATATTTCCTTTCTCAGTTGTGAGAGAAAATAGAGAACAAATGATGTTTAAAATGTGAACGTTTGATATAACAATGATGCATAAAACTGTATATTGGAGTCCAGACAAAACTCTTTTATGCCATCCATCATGTGATGCATAAAAAAATTACTTGTTCCAGTTTTAAAACTGTATTTAACGATTATTACAACAACCTTGGCTTAACCTTATATTTAATTAATAGGAATTAGCAATAAACAGAGAAAATTAAAGGTCACCTTTATAACTACTGAGCCGTCATTCCAGTTACCGTGTTTGAGGCGCGCCTTAATACGAACAACGTCAATCAAATTAAAGTTTCGAGCAATGGCGCTGAAAACACTGCAGAAACAACAACATACGGAGCTGCGTGTCAAAATTGCTTCTGTGAGCTCAGCAGGGCTCTGGGAAAATGGTAAATTTCAGGAGAAATTTAATAAGGAGAAATTGGCTTAAGATTACTCAGCACTTTGTTTCTAGATTAGTCTCCCTCCTACCCTTCAAATTGCACAGGTTGCTTTCAGAGTGATACAACATTGTGACATAATTGCATTGTTGAAGGTGAGGCTTGCTAGAAATGGCTCAGTGCTGACACAAGACGATTTTCCAGCGCATGCAAATTTAAAACCGGCGCTCTTCTGTCGATTGAGGGACGAGTAAAAAAAACCCTTCGCACTTAAAACAAAAGGTTGCTGATTGCGATCCGCAATTAAAATGCGAGGGTCACCGTGACTTCAACGCCAGCCGGCGCTTACCGTGATCTTCGTCAAGTTAACGATAGACGTTATAAATGGTAAAACGAACGCACAAATCCTAAATCATATTGGATTAATTAAGCCATCTGAGGGATGGTGCGATCGCCCCATGGGGAGCATCCATTGAGAGAATATTGAACAGTTGTCTTTTCTAACGTTTAGCATATTTTCATAACTGTTCGACAACGGGCCGGGTCGCGGCTAAGCCGTGCCGGGGGTAGGGGCCGAGCGGCTGCGTCCCGCCCCTTGAAACTGCATGAGCGAGCAGAGAAAAAGAAAGAAATGAATTTTGAACTGTTGATGATAACTCATTTGCTACGGCTGTAAACAGCTTCATGCTCACAGATCTATCAATAACCTCTCGGTTACAAGGATCGGTAATTAAAAGGCCAGTGACCTGGAAATTGTGTCCTCATTCAAAGATCTCCAAATGTCCACATAAAAAATACAACATCAAATTAAAATAGCGATACCACAAGGCAGAGTCTTCCAGCTATGGATCTATTGACGTTCAAACACACCCTGGGGGCACATTGCCATGATGGTACTCAGTTCACCGTGTTCCCACTAGAACCTGTTTAGAGAGGTCAAAGTCAATCTAAAGATATACTGTTCACACATACATACAGATGCATTCATATATGAACAGTGAGGGCCCAACCTCCTAAATACAGAGCATGTTAACAACATGAAAGAAAGAAAGAAAGAAAGAAAGAAAGAAAGAAAGAAAGAAAGAAAGAAAGAAAGAAAAAAAGAGAGAGAGAATGAAAGAGAGAGAGAGAGAACAAAAGAGAGAGAGAGAGAGAGAGAGAGAGAGAGAGAGAGAACAAAAGAGAGAGAACGAAAGAGAGAGAATGAAAGAGAGAGAAATTCAGACAAAATAGACATATAAACAAATATCCTTCAAAAATAAGTACATTATTCAAAACTTTTAGCCTATTAGTCTAGTATGTGTGCCCCCAGTCATGGCCCAATGGTTAGAGATTCTGACTTACTAACTAAAGGTCACAGGTTTTACTCACAATGCTGGCAGGAAAAAGGCACCAATAAAGGCAATTTTTGGCTCTAGTATGCATTCATTAAACAACATCCTCAAAACATACAGAATTATACCAGATCCATTTCCTGAAACCTAATGATACAGCTGTATTTAGGTGGATCGCTGGGACCTATTGAACACTATTGACTTCACTTGGCATGGGGGGGTGACCTATCACGAAACAGTGGCATGCTAACGTTAATAATTGATGCATCAACAGCCCCTGTGAAGAAAGCATTTGTGCCTCTCCTAACAGGATTGGTATAAAACACAAACACAGCACAGGCACTCCTAATCTAAGAATACCTGAAACCGGATACAATCTCAGGTGTAAACGGTCAAAAGAATTCAAAGGGCCGCATTTCATCGCAAGCGTATCGCGCATTAAGCCGCATTACCCAGCTGTGAATTATAAATGAAGGCGAACCGAAGCTAACGAGAAGCACTGAGCGGGTAAAACGCTAAAGATATTGAGAAGTCATAATACGCCAGTGATGCGAGTGAACAACAGCAGCCGGCAGCTATAGATTATATCTCTGGTTACCTCCACCGGTCATGAAGCTATTAGGATTGCTTTCCTACAGAGTCCAAATCCAGCTGCTTTTAACATTAACCGGGTCATTTTTTTACATGTCTATATCATGTACGTCTTAATATGCTTAATATAAGATAAAGCATTCAACCTTTTTAACATTTGGATTAGTTGGATCAAGTCAAAATTATGACAGATTACTAAAACTGAAACCATTAAAATTCCTGTTAATTAAAACAAGTGTAAATGCTATTTTAAAAACAACCGTAACAAAAATGGTTGAAAATAGGAGGTTGCAAAAGTTATTACTTAAAAATAAAAGCTGAAACTAAAAACTGAATTAAAAAGTAATCACCCTCTTTCTTTAAGCAATATTAAAAAAAATAATAAAAAAAGCTATGAAAAACTATAGCTAAAATTGTAACTAAAATTAACACTGCATAAACACTAGAGTAAAAACATGAAATATAAGCTCATTTAAAAGTTAAATAAACTACAATAAAACTGAAAACAAACTTTAATAGCTCTGTTTAAAGTCGTGAAGCTTAAGAGACAACTGTACAGTGTGACAGGAACAAGTTGAATGGTAATGACAAAACGATTTTCATTTTAAACAAGAAATAAAAGAAAAAACAGGAGACTACCTCAGACAAGCGGCGCTGTGCTGTAAGATTTACAATTATCGATACTCTGCAGGCAAAGATGAGTTATCGAGTTATAAAGGACAAAGCTGACCTTGCTAAACTTAAATGTAATCAAGATAAGACTAATCTGACCTTTGTGAAGGACTGTATTTTATTTTAAAAAATGATATGCGTTCCAGCGCCGAAGTGATCATCATTTTATGTGACTGATTTTAAAGTTTAAGACCTGCTTGCAAAACACTCAAATAAGCCATAAAGTGAGACAGATTACTGTGTGCATCTCCGCTTCCTCCCGCCTCAGAGTGATTCACTAAAACACCACAATGTCATTTTTTTCAGCCGTGCTTTTTCAAAAAAAAAGACTCAGAAAATATCAAAATACAGCGTAAGAATTGATTTCCATCCAGCACACACTCAGGCCTGTGATCTGATCTGAACGGGGTTTGTGCTGTAGAGAGACACTGGTGGGTTATGAATCAAACACACATATTGATTGATACCTAAACTGCTCTGAATTTAGAGTGAATGCATATGTATGCTCACAACACGTTACTTCTCTGGTCGATACAACTTTCCGATGCATTCCAGTGCTTTAATATTTATGATAACGGCTAAATTAAGTAAAAGCTTTAAAATGCTGGAAGGAAGCATAATTGACAATTTCATTGAAAGTGCAGGAGGGTTTGTCAATATTCATTTTCTGGATCTCAAAGAAGCGCCTCTACTGATGGGTCATTTATCCATACAGCTGGGCTCGGGCTCTGCGCAGCCCAATCGACCCCTAGCTGACCCTCCAGGGTATGGCCTCGACCTTTGACCCTTCCAAGCAAATGACCTCATCCCATGAAAATCTCAAGCCAAAGTGGACCTTGGACTTCAAGCTGTTTCACTGGTGAATCTGAGCCGTCTTGCAACCAAAATGAAAGTTCTGTCATCGTTTACTCATCCCAGCATGTTTCCAAACCTTTATGACTTTCTGTCAATGAACACAAAAGGTGTTATTGATGGTAGAATGTCCACACAAATTAAGTGAATGATGACCACAGTCAAAAATCAAGAGTTTCAGTCAAAAAACTGCATAAAATAAAATGTGGACACCGTTTACTTTCATTGTATGGAAAAGAACAAATTAAAGTTGTTTATTTATAATTATTTTTGGGTTCCCTGACAAAAAGTCATAAAGGTTTGGGACAACCTGATAATCATTAAATTATGTCATGGAGGCGAGTTAATTTTGAAGATAAATTATTAATGTAACATATATTACAAAGCAAGATAGATTCTGCCCATTTAAAGTCATCAGTCCATATCAGGCACCAATGGTTTGTTTGTAAATTGAGCCATCTTGTTTTCTTCCTTCCTAAAAAAAAGTTCCATTTCAGATCAGGTTAAAACTCACCTTTTTTCCTCAGAAAATCTTTTCTGATCACTAAGGGACTTCGATGAACTTTCTGGTTTTGTAAGAACTTCACCGCTGTGGCAATCTGTGAAGAGAAAAGACAAGATCTCAAATTAACTGAAATTAGCCACATAAAATCATCTGCAAATGATATGAAGACAAGAATTCCTGCAAGGTGGGTGAATTATTGTACATTTCCAACTCTCCAAGGCATACCATCAGCCAACTACAGGAACTTATAAAACCCACCCCCCCTCCCAATAAGTGAGTATATGGAGGCCAGACCACCAAACCACTTTAGAGATAAATCTAGGAAATGAGTGAATCAGCAGTTATAAAATTATCCCATCAAGGTTTGCTGAACAAATGGGGTATGGAGTTTAATTTGCCATTATCCTCTTTAAGACAAACTCCTTGCCTTAAGTGAACAGGGACTGAAAATCTATACTTAATGCTGAAGTGCCCATCTGTATCTAATAACTGCAGAATACCTGGCTAAAAACTTCAGCGATTCTTAAAGAAGAAATGCATTATGATCAAATCACCAAGGCTGCATGTTGTAATGACTGAGTGTTAATGCACTAGAAAATTAAATATCATCAGAACACGTGTAGTTGGAAGTGCTGCACCGTTCTCATCGATTCCATCATGTTTTCCTTCGAGATGTGCCTTGATGTGCTACTTTAGCAGCTTCCCTCAGTATTAAACAAGGGTCTTCTCCTCAAACGCCATTATAGCATGAATTTGAAGTACAGGATCTGAAGTGGTGCTTTTAAAGAATAGATAAACATGAAATAACATCTGCAGATAGGGAGGGAAACACACACTCAAGGATAAAGGCGAGCCGCCTCGTTATCGCACCTGTGGTCCCTGTGATTCAATTGTAAAAGTCATCCCTCTAATAGGTTGAAAGGTTTTGATTACTGTTCTTTTTCTTAAAGGGGCAAAAGATAAAAAGTGATTGAGCACGCTGTCTGTGGTAATCCGTTTTAGGTAATGCATTGCATATACTAAAGACCTGTTTCAATCCAAAAGGATTGCATTTTGAAACCGGGCTGAGAAGAATGTGTAAACGTTGGGCGTCCGTATAATTCGCCGGCGACAAATCAAGACAAAGTGATTCGGGGACCCGGTTTTCCTTTCAAAAACGCATTGTATTGATTTCAGCTTAAATTTATGGGGAAGAACTTTGACTTTGTTGGCTGGAGAAGGAAGATGGACATGGAGGGCTTCAGCGTTTGGGGAAGAGCGTGACGCTACGATTACAGTAATTGGAATAACCCAGCAGGCAGATTTCATTTGTCTTAAAATATGTGATTGAGTCAGCATCTGTTAAGAGCGTAATCTCAGTCACACCTGGTTTCAGAATACATCAGGGATAAATTGAGATTAGCATGACCTTTACGGAGCAAAGGTGCTACGCAGGGGATGCAAAAATATCTGGAACTTTAATATCTGAAAGCCGAATTAAAGTCAGTCATCTGGAACCATTGTTATGACAGACAGATTGCAATGTTTGCATATTCCAGCTCTTGACAAATGTTTCAGAAACACACTCAAAACACTCCCTAACACCCTGTTTCATAAATGAGCTCAGCTCACTTCAGGGAAGTCTTAAAACATGAACTGTAAGTTAAAGTTATCTGTATATGAACGGATGAGCGGTTTAAGCATTAAACGTGGTTGGAGAATCAAACAATAAGTGCTTTTTACGACCCAGAAACACTTTTTCCCCACTTTTCATTGTCATATCGCTCACTCTATAAACATCACGTAAATTGCATCAACCATCAATTTCCTTATTCGCTACACAAAAATGATGTCAAACCGTGGCGCGTTACGCAAACAGTAAATCACATTTTACAGGAAAAGTCTCAGTCGAGTCACCGCCAGCTGAAAACCAAGCGAGGGGATGTTTCATTTAAGATTATAAAGACAAAGGGTCAAAATTCGCAGGAGCTCACTCTGAAATACGACTCCTTTTTGTGACCGTGACTAGCTTTTACTTGGATGGAAGGGGCAAAGCGTTCTTGTAAACACTTCTCTAAAAGATGGGATTAAAGTGGGATAACAAATGAGGGTGATGTCCATTTATTTTTCAAGAGTGTTACGTTTGATCTTTGGGGAGCAGAAAAGTGCTTTTCTTTGCAGATGACACGACTGCTTTATGCAAGTTCCACCCAGACATCTCAATCAATTATAACCACATTGCGCAGATTTTAGTCTTGTCTACTTATTGACGTATAGATCACGCTCGTTGTCGTATAAGGTAGCAGCGCGCACTTGTGCTTTTAAGGGGCAGAACTGCATCACGGCGTGTCAGTACAAGCCCGCTCGGTTCAACGAGCAAAATATTAGCGCAAATTAAAAAGGTGGGCGCATGTTTCTTCGCTGAATACCAGTAAATACTCTTTGTTAATCAACCATTATTTTCTAGTGTTTCTTGTAAGGCTAAAATTGCTAATGCACGGAAAGTGCTCCCTGTTCTAAGCAATAATCTTTACAAATGAGATGAATGATCAAGTGTCAGGTGCTACCTAAAAAGTGGGTAAAACTCAATCATAGGGGCCGAGCAACATTAAGGACCACGTCTGGAGACATGCCGGCCGTAAACATGATGACTGGACAAGGTCTTGTAAATCGCACGTCGTCGGTTATTGAGTTTGGATCGGACCGAGTCTTAACAAAGCACTTTTCTCTCACACTCACCTTAAATTTGGAGGCGGTGGTCGTCCCCCTTAACGTGATAATATTGATCGCCCGTGATGAGTCAAGGCCTGACTCTCCTTATTTGGATATAATGGGGAAAGGAAATATAACTGTCCTATTAGGGAAGACAACATTTTGGGCCAAGTCCATTTCCGTTCTCTATAAATGGAATTAAAGTTTAGAATTAAGGATGTGATACAATCAAAGAGACAGAAATGTAATTTTAACAATCACCAAGTGACACCGATCACCAACAACAATCAAGTTTAAAATTATAACAAATCAATGCATTTATTGCTGTACTTTTATATTTTAGAATAACATTTATCAAAAACATAAAGAGCACAATCAATTAAACTAATGATGTAGCGAATACAATACGCTAAACAAATCAAAATATCCTCATATATTTTAAGTTCTTACAAATAGCAGCTGGTGTTCACTAAACCAACCTCAGGAGGTGTCAGCAGGACTGTACTGAAGGCTGGGGACTGGCAGCTTTCATGCCCATATCACTGAAGAAGCACAATGGTCAATTTGGATCATGTGCATCTTGTAAACCAATCATATTCCACTGATGATGTCACCGACTCATTATACGACAGTTCGTCACCGTCTGTGAATATCATAGAAATGAATGGGGAGCATCATGAAATGAATTCTGCTGTTACAATATTATCTGTGACTTTTCCAATAAATTATCTATTATATAAAAACAACTGTTTCCAGTTTACAAACAAACTGTTCATTTAGTGATCAATTTAATAATGATCAACTAAATTGATCAAGTGATTAACATAATAATCAGTTTCCTCAGAAAATCAGTGAATTTATCATTTTTAGCATTAGCAAACATCTTCACTGACATATATTAAAAATTATTTGTTCTGCTAACTCTGTTCAGAAAAGAGTTTCACTCTGGTAGAAGTTTAGCCAAACTCAGTTTTCTACACAACGTTCAGACCCTGTGCCATTAACATCTATCTAACATCTATCATTAATTAACATGAATGAAGCCAGTGTGAAACCAGGTTATAGACAAACGCATGTACGGCTGCCACAGAACTGTTGACAGTAATGACCGCACCAGCATAGCGGAAGGTGGGGGCCATCAGTTGGCACTTAAAAGCGAAGGCTAAAGGAAGCTAAAAGGAAATCATTAGCAGGTCTCGGGATCCAGTCTCAGCGTGAATCAATTCATTTCAAATTGCCCTGTACATTTGTGAAGAAGCACCCATGATATAATAAAGGCCTAATAGACACTGATCCAATTGTGTTAGGTTGGTCTCAGATTCCTACAAAACAATGGTTTCAGAAGATGAGAGAGAGACTCTAGCTGACTTTTTATATTAATTAACCCCTCGCCAATGATTCCATGACACAGATGGATATCTGGGGCGCTTTTTAAGCTCTCAGAGTCTCTGAAACTGGCATGAGGGTTTTCATGCAGTCAGGAGGTTCCTCCTAACTCCTGATTGGTTGAGGCACAAATGGTGTTTTTAATCTTTAATAATTAGATCCTAAATTGCCCTTCTAATTATGACAGGTTCCGCTTAATGTGGTCTTTATAGAAAGCGGAGAGAAATGTATGTGCCAGGGTGTTGGATATTTTAGTTACAGTTTACACTTAAATACATTTCTGGAATAAGGAGATTAAGTACAATAACACAATTTTAATCAATCATTTCCTTTTAACCAGCACACTGTACAGAATAGGAACATGCTAAGAATATATGTGCACAGTTTTGAGCAACTATACACTAAACATAATCGCAGCATTGTGACCCAAATATCAATATAATCCTGTATTAAAGAATCCTGGCTGACTCCCACCCCTAGCGTGCACAACAGAGACAGAGTTCATCTGAAACAGCTGTATAAAATCAATTCTTACTGATCAGCCCCACACAGCCATATGACACATACATTACAAAGCACATATCGATAAACCTTCACCAACCCTCCAATCTCGCTGCATTAACCCGTTCCTGCTTTCTTATAGCTGTGAAGCACGCACACAAAATTCCCAAAAGTCATTGTGGCTGGACTTCAGCATAAGCGTGAGAACTAAAGAACTAAAGTGCATAAAAAAGAAAATCTCAGCCAGTTATCTTTTAAACCATCTTCCTTATGAAACCAAATCCACTTTCAAAAGGTCACATTGGTGATAAATAGATATATGCAAAAAGAGCCATTACTGATGATAAAGGAGCGCAACACAAATTTCCCATGTGCCAGGAAGTGGAACGAGCGCAGAGACCCACAACAACAGCACCGATATTCAAATCCAGATGACGCCTTTTTTTAATGTTCAGAACTTTGACGAGTAAAGGTCAAAACAAACCACCACAACAAAACAAAAACAACTGATATAAAAAAAGATAATGTTAAAGTTTTGTTGACATTTGCTCTACAAAGATTTTACAATAAGTCCCGCGTGAGCCATAATTTAAATGTGATCTTAGAAAAAAATGACACAAAAAGTTCCAACAACTAAAATTAGTAAAAATGTTGAAAAAGAAAAAAAGTGTTAAATATAAAAAAACAAAAACAAGAAAAAGACAATTAAACACACGCATGCGCTCATGCCAACGACTTTCCTCGCCCAGTTCAGGCTAATCTGTAACACTAGCCTAACTAGTACTCAATACTTTCGATTACAGACCTGAAATATTTTCCTCTTAACATGTAAATCAATAGAACACAGTAAAGCACAGCATTTGCTGGAAACATTTCTGTTAATGTGGGGCAAATTTATCTTAATCGTTATTATTAACTGTTGGGAGATACGTCCAGCTTTCACATGTAATCATTTGTTTTCTTTAATGAGAGAGAGCCGAGGGCTCATGGTGCCAAAAATACACGTCAGAAAACCCGAGGCGTTTCATACTGATCCGATACTTCTTTAATAACTATTTCAGTGGGACTTTTGATGTAAAAGTCTATTTTAATGTGGTAATTGAATCTCTTTAGAATGTACAACAGAACATCCGCAAAGATAAGTTATAAAAAATATGACAAGTACAATATTTCTTAAAAAACATCCTTTCACGATGTTAAATGCATGATGCATATGCGTGAGGGAAAACGGACACACAGCGAGTCAGAAAAGACAGATAGTCAGAGACGAAACTGCGGACCCCCGACTCGGCAGCGAAGGGGGGAAAAAACGGTACTTAGCCCAGCTCACCGCAAATATTCCAGCAGTAATCCAGTAATGGATACTTCCTCAGCTCCTCAATTGGTCAAAATGTTTTCATACAATAATTTAATTCAGAAACACTTTTACAAAGCAAGAGTGATCAATTTTAATTAGTTGACCCCCCTCCCCACCCCAATTGTATAAAGTTTAATGTACTGCCATCGATTCTCTTTGTTCTTTAATGCAGCGCTGCTTTCCTGTAATTTGAGGCCTTTTTTTCTCTACTTTTACAGTCAATGATGACATTTGGTGACAGGCTGTTCAAAATGTCTCTGAGTTGCAAATGAGCAGGCCGTAAACACACACACACACACACACATAAATACACACACACACACACACACATAAATACACACACACACACACACACATAAATACACACACACACAAACACATAAATACACACACAAACACACACACACACACACTAATGTAAGACATAATAAACCCTTAAAAAGTGATTTCGGTACATTTAAGAAACAGCTTAAATGAATAGCAGCCTATCGTGACTCAGTGGCGTTTCCTAATAACACGCTGCGATCCGGCTCTCAGATAAACACAAAGGCGGTCTTAAACCGGATCCTTGTCCTTCATATTCACGGAGACACGACCACCCATCACATCCAATTAGCTAATTGAAGCAAAATGAAAACACCACCGATGGCGACAACGCCACGCTCGCGTCCGAACCGCGCCGCGCGAGACGCGCGTTTGCCGAGAAACTTCTCCGTCACACCGACGGCACTTTGACTCCTCACGCCCACCTACAAACACACACACGCCATCTCAATGCACGACTTTTACGGCTCTTCTCATCCCAAAGCGGCTAATAGGCGTGTAGTACTGTGACGATTAAAAGAAAAATGTGTTTGCTGATGGTTAGTCGATTAGGCGAAAGCTAAACGTGACACCGCGAGGAGATGGACGCCTCACCGGCGAACAGACTGTGACATTCGGGTGACATTATCATCTCCCGCCGCCTCGTGTTCGGAGCTCGGGTCGCTAATCGTGCGTCGTGGATCAACAGTTTTGCGATCCTTAAAAAGTCTAAAAATTGGTTATGTGACCCTTTTGCTTGGTGACCCCCTCACAATTACCGAGGTCAGTGATGAGAAAAGACATAAGCGGATAAAGACCTTAAACTTAGCGTGAAGTATGACCAAAACGAAGCGTTAAAGGGAATAAAAAGGGTACAGAAAGTTTAAACGAGTAAGATCGGTAGTTTGCACAAGTGCAAAGAGAAGAAATGAACGAAAAAGGATGAGAGACAAAAGAGAGCGAGCGATCTGGCCTCCCACAGCTCCACGTCTGTGGCTCCGTCTCAGAGGATGAATACCACCATCTACTGGCCGAGAAGGGGCGTGCGGCACGCCGATGGTCCGGGTGAAGCGACCGGCCTCCCGTCTCTGCGTTAGCCTGGGCTGTCAGGACCGATTAGACTGTAATAGACAACAGAGTTCGCATTTAAAGAGATACTCGGACTCGGGTTTCTGTGAATCAGAACCGGGCTTCTCCAAACCACAGTGACTCACCAAACTAATAAAACTGTTTGTTTTAGTTCATCAAGTGCATCCAAACAAACAGGAATGTTATATTTTAATCACGGTTTAACTTGGCAAAATGGGTGGAAGAGGGTAATAACACCAGACAGCGGCATAATGATTTATGTCTGTTGACTCACACCGAGATCTGCTGTTATTCAAGAGAACCCACAGAATTTGAGCAATGCTTGTCAGTGAGAATAATTGTAGATTTCAGAAAGGTTTAGCCAGAATGTAAAGGTTTTACTGCGTAATTGCCCAAAGCATGTCTGTGTTACAAAAGTGCCACCCAGCCCTGTTCTCAGCCTGCGTGTAAATATGTTCTGTTTATGTAAAAAATACTTCCACTTGTCCTGCCCAAGCAACAAAAACCAATAACACCAAAACACTGAGGAATCAGTCAGAAGTTCCCACACAACAAAAACAGGCTTTCTGAGGAAGTTTCATAAAGACAGATGAGACACACCTTAAAAACACAGTAAATAACAGTAAAGTGAAATAACAGAACATGGATTATTGCAAACCAGAATTGCATTGTTGCAGTTTTGGATGCAATATGTGCTTAACACGAGTCTATGCTGTGGCCTGAGGTGACCTGCGGTGGCTTTGTGGGGCATGAGAATGCAGTGTGTGTGTGTGTGTGTGTGTGTGTGTGTGTGTGTGTAAGCATGCGAGTCTTGCACCAGTGTCACAGCGTGGCGTGTCGGAGCCCAGGGGCTGCGCTGGCAGGCCACTCACTGACAGACACACACCTGCTCTGACATTTCCTGCCGACCTTGACTGACTAAAACACGACAATACTCTCCGCTGAGGGTCCCACGGGACACTCGGCCCTCTCTCTTCATTCCTTTAATACCTGAAAGGGGATATGTCAAGTTAAAGGAACAGCGCCCTCAAAATGAAAATTGTCATTATTTAACTCCCACTCATGTTTTAAACTTGAATAACTTTCTTCTGCAGCACGCAAAACCAGACATTTCATGCTTCATATTTTCATACAATGAAAGTGGAAGTTCCCAGTCCCCATCCACATTCATTGTGTGTTTTTACCCTGCTCAAAATGGCGACACATGCCACATTCAGGGTCAACCACCTACTCTGAGTGCTTAGGTCTGTCTGCTGTTCTCTTGTTGTCACAACACTTAAACCCTGTGGCCCGCAGGTTAGGACTGGTGCAGGTGTTTGGCAGGGCTGCCAGCAGCCTGCAGATACATGTGGGTTCCTGTCAGCTTTTGCTTTTCAGCTAGTTTGAAAGACTCTCTTTCTCTCAAATAGGCCCAAATAGTGCATGAATCTGATCTTGTTTACATCTAAAGGGGAAACGGGTGGTTAACTTGGTTAAGCGCTAATCTTTCTAAGGCCTGTAAGAAACTTCTGGAACCCCAGAGTGGGGATTGACTCAAACCACCATCGCCACGACTGGCACAAACAGCCGTCATCAACAATACAGCAGTTACTACAGCCCAGAGGCAAGCACGATTTTATATAAGCAAGTTCAAGCAGCGCCCTGTGCTCTTTTGAGACCTATAAAACGCACAGTTACAGGCCCTTGGTGGAAAAAGAAGCAGGTACAGATATATTATATAGTCTCCAGCAGCCCCTAGTGCTCACAAATGGAGCAGCAACAGGTTCCTGTACACATGTGTGAATATATATATATATATATATATATATAGCTTCTAGGGTAACTGCAGCCAAAACAATTTACCCACACCCTTCTTGGAACAGTTCAACACAATTATGTTTCTCAATACTTAATTCTCCTTCCTCCAAAACCTCCTGTACGTTTACTGAACTCACACACGCACACTGCAAGAACTTTTACACCCCATAATGCATTTCACTTGACTGATTTCTGATTGGCTTGTTAAAGCTCTAATCTCTGAGCGCCACCCAGAGAGAAACATAAACGCCATTAGCGTCTTCTCTTCATTATTTTTCATCAAACTGGTTAAAACTGACACGTATTAATTAATATCTATTACTTGTGTTTTTTGTCTTCGAGGGGGTAAGATGTTGGGAATACAGGGGGGAGGGGGGCAATTAGTTGAACAAAATAATCAAAATAGTGTATTTGAAGCAGAGCTGATAAATGCCCCGCGTCGTCTCATCTAAGAGAGAGAGATGCAATATATTCTTGCTGTCACGTTCTATTAAAGAGCTATTACAGTCTTGATAGAACTATTAGTCACTTCATTATTAATAACATTAATGTATTTACATTTTAGTGTACATGCCAGTTTTCAAGCAATAATTTATGAACTCGACTTCAAATATTTCATAATGTTCCTCCATCTGAGCTTTTTTCAGCTTATTATTGATTGTGAAAACAGACTGAATTTTTATGTTCTCTCTCGGCCAACCTCCCTCACTTTCTTAATGTATTGGCGAGAGGGTTCCACATTAAGAGGCTGAAACAAAGTGCATTTACATCTGAAGCATAACTTCATAATTTACATTCCAACATTTATTAGAGGTGACAAATGAGTGTTTGGTCCACTCGCGCTTTTCCACAATACGGCACTTATTCAATCCGCATAAATTACGGCACGGGATTGAGAGTGCTGGCGCAAATGATTCTATTACGTTTATGCGGCGGTATGGGCGCGCGTGTGCCCGCGGAGGTTATTCGAGGGGCGGGCGCCTTGTTTATGAACTAATCCATAAAGTGGCTACCTATGATAAGAGTAGAAAGTATACAATAATGTCTAAAAGGCTGCGTCTGCATGCGAGTTTGTATGGCGACCTTTGTTTACTGCTTGGCTAAATGAGAACAGAAAACAGAGCAGACAATGGAGTACAGTGAGGTAGAGCGCACTAGAATGAAGTATGGAAGTATATCACAATGAATTGGAGACGAGAGCTGAAGAAATGAAGAGATGAAAAGAGGTGCAGAAGAGAAGAAGTGAGAACACTAGAGTGAAGCACAAGAGAGAAGAAAAAAGGAGTGAAAAAAGTAGGAGAAAAGAAAGTGTAGAATAGTTTAAGAAAAGAGAAAACGAGAAAAAAAGAACAGAAGAAAGTGTAGAAGAGAAGAAAGTGTTGAAGAGAAGTGTAGAAGAAGAGAAGTATAGAATAGTAGAAGAGAAAAGAACAGAAAAAAGAGAAAAAGAGAGTGTAGAAGAGAAGAGAAGGAGAGAAAGGTGTAGAAGAGATAGTGGTAGAAGAGAAATAGTAAATAGTAGAAGAGAAGAGATGAGAACAGAAAAATAAAGTGAAGAGTGTAGAAGGAGTACAGGAGTACAGATGTACATGAGTAAAAACACTGGAGTTTAGCACACAAGTTTAGAGTAACGGAGTAGAAGAGTTCTTGATACACCGGTTACAGCTGATCCACACACCTCTCTGCCCAACTGTAGATAACAGGTGCGTCCTATCCGTGACCTTCAAATCAGACTGAAGCCAAAACCTACATATTCCATCCGCTACAGTGTAAAAAAACAGATCACAGTAAACTCAGTGGTCCTTACAGAACTCTGGCCCAAAGTCTCAGTTGTGATTAAACAGTCTTGCCTCTTCCCATGTTAATATTCCAGCACCGATAACCGCTATAAGTCAGCGTGTAATGTTAAATAATTATAGAGAGGAGCATTTCAGCAGTGTAGTTACAAATGCACCATGGGAATCCCTCCATTTAAACAAATAACGGGCGCTGCAGGGGAGTTAGCAGATGAATTAACGGCTAATAACTTACTGCGCAGGCAGATACAGAACAGTCCCAATGTGTCAATTACATCAAAATTTTCTCTGATTTCAGACTTCCAAACATAATCGAGCTCTTCAAAGCCGTACGACTAGGAAAATTTGGCTTTCGCGGGGTACCGAAGAGACTTGCTTTTTCCCGCCTGTTCTCTCCCTTATTCATTTGATCAAACGTTCCCGGGAATCAGAGAAAGTGAGTTTAAGGCGATTCCAAATGAAACACAGCGGTGCTGGTCGGTCCTACGTGTCGTCCGCCCTCCTGACGGACCCCCGAGAGTTAAAAACACAGGCTTCAGTCAGTCCTGTTCATTAAAATCAGAGGGACAGGGCCTGCGAGAAGAAAACTGCTGACATATCAAAGGCTCTCTGTACCTGCATTACCATAGTCATTTACTTATTAAAGCAGAGATGTTTCCTGTCAATCAGACGCCATCATGTCTCCTCATTTGCAGCGGAAAACCGGCATAATTGCTTCTTAGACTAATCAACACAACTTGGAGTAATTATGCCTTGAAAGTGACATTGGAGGCTAAGAGGGACTCGGTGTGTGTGTGTGTGTGTTAGGCAGTCTGATTCCACCTGATCGTCACTCATACGGTGGCTCTCTCTCTCCATCACATACACATCTCCCCTCACACACACGAGTACGTCCGCTCATCTTAGCTTCCTATCCATCGTACAAATAAAACAGAAAACCTTCACATCAAACGCAAGTAATTACAAAGCACAACCCAAGCCGGTGTCACAGTTCTCCCTCCGCGCTCTTTAAAAACACGGCCACGCTATAATTAAAATCCTGTCATATTTCCATCATCATGTCGGGCAAACATATAATGACACAGTTCAGCAGGGTTCAACAAAACTAGAAATTACAGATCTGTACTTATCGTTCTGTTAGGATTAATATATTTGCCAAGATTACAAATTCTACAAATTATGGGGCAACTATAAATGACGTTTCATTGATTCTGTCTGATCAAAGGCTTCAATGGGACTCTGCCTTCAAAGCGGTTGGCGGACGGCACATCAGAAGAGAAAACTCCGAAAATAAATCCAGGAAACTTCATAAGGTCATTGAACGAGATGAAAATCCATAGAAATATCATAACCTTAAAATACGTCATACAAAACTGATCCGGACAGATGGAAAAAAGGCAGACGGATAAAACAGAGGCAAACGGAGAACAGCGAGACTATAACTGAGAAACCTTTGAGAATTTAACAGGCAGTAACCCACAATTTCCTAAATTTAAGACATTCTCAGTCACTTTGACAGGCCGTAAATTGAAATGAAAGAGGCAAGTGGTATTTTGCTTGGAAAGTGTTGGCTTGGACTAAAACAATATGACATTTTCAAACTCGAGAATTTAATGTTAAACAGGCTACATGTCAAAACAATTTCTCAACAAACATTCTTTGTGGCTGAACTGAAGACAAACTTTAATTATCAGCTTATACAAGCTAACATGAAACCATCGTGAAGACTCGTGACTTAAGAAATAAACAGAGACGCCGGTGACTCAGGCAGAGAATTCAGAGCAGATCTTTTGTGTTTTGATTGACTCACCTGACAGATCTAATGAACCTCCCCAGAGGGCCACAAACAAAGCAAACGCTATACATAAAAACCCAGAGCCAGTCTGAGATGACAAATGACAGAGACACAAATGCATCTGCTACAGGCTCTCTGAGACAATACGAGATTACATGCAGCAAATTTAATCATAAGAAAATACCTATTAGGTTGTTTAATTTAAAATTCTGTGTATTTTATATTAGTAAACAACTATTAAAAACATCTGCTTTTATGCGTATTATTTATGGATGGGGCCTGAAAATTACATTAAAAAGCCCCTAAAGTAACGCTGTGTTTTTTGAACACCCTGTAGTAACATGTAAATACGGTGTACAAAGTGGGATTCAAAAGTCTCAAGCCACATTCAAATTCAAAACATGGGATTCAAATTTTGAAGCTAAGTTTTGGGATTTTGAAAAGTAATGCTAGGCAACATGCAACATACAACATAATAGAAATAGAAAGATCTCTACCAACAAAAAATCTAACTTCTCAACATTTTTAAATGCATCTTTCTAAAAAGAGCTGTGCAAGAAAGTAGCATGTGTACTAGCGATTTAAGGAACCAACAACAAACTCTTCAAAAAAAGTTTCTTTCTGGTAAACATTCTAACTAATGTCTGAGTGCAGTATTTATTTATCACAAGCTACTGCAATATGCACATATTTCAATAACTTCAATATATCTTGCTGCCCTAATTTGGACCTTTTAAACATCAAAGTTCCGTGATTCCATTATCTGTAAAGGGAACGTCGGTCACCATGATGGAATACTGTACATCATTATCTCGCTCCGAAAATCAGACCATTTCCTGATAAATGACAATCGTGACTTTAATTAATGGCACAAGACTTGCTCACAAAAAAACAACGCAAAAAGCAAGATTAAAACCCATTAACGGATTATAAACGAAAATTGACACTGTCAAAAAAATGAAGTAAAATTAATGAAACGAAATGGGCTTTTCATGTGGGAGGATGTCCGGCCATAAATCTACCGAGTCTGGCCTCAGGGGACCGGCTCCAGAAATCTGGTTCAACAGCACACATGAGACCAAAACCACAGCAGAGAAAAATCTGGGCGCCACTCATCTATCTATCTGCTTAGAGTACCAGAAAAACACACACGACAAAAAACAAGTAGTTTATAGTCATGGAAACTGCTATAAAAACGAAATAACCTAATTACACAGTGTCACAGAGACATTCAGAAAAAAAAAATCTGGGTTTGAGGGACTTTATTTCAGTTTAAACTCAAAACTGTGACCCTAGTTTGTTAGCATTCAGTAGTTCTGTATTATTTACTGCAGTAAACAAACTCTGTGTAAAGCTCAGTAGAGAACTGGCATTGCACTGTGGCCTATAAGAAACCAGGAGAGGTTTATGAGGTAAAAAAGTTGCAAACGGAGGGAAATACACAGACTAAAACAAAGGGATGAGTTGAGGGTAAACACATTTTCAGAAGCTCCTGATCCGCAGACTTCAAGCATGCACCATAAATTTGACGTGAAATCATAATTATAAAAGCAATTAGCTGACCCTGCGCCGCTTGCCCTTGGACGTGACAGAGAAAATACGCGCAGATCTCCTGCAAGACGGCTGCGACGAGGCTGCCGGGGGCGGAAAAGTGCAACACAGCAACAATAAAACCACAGGCCCTTCCTGTATCATTAACCACAGGCTTGGGACGTGACAGTGGCGCACAAACTAAACTTCCATGTCTCATACTTGCACTATAAGTGCGTCAATATCTCAACTTGTTTATTCATTGCTAATATGCAAATTTGTGCAGGCTACTGGCCTCTGATTGGTTCTGTAAGGTCTGTCTATATGTATAACTAAACGTGGCATCTTGACACTAACTCTGCAAATGTATGAATCATCTCACCTCTCCAATCAACCCAAAAGACACAAAAGCATCACTGATGGTTTTAATTCATACCAATGATGTTCATTGAGGTTCATGTCTGGTCTTTGTGTAGGCCAGACTTCGTATTTCTCCACAGGCTTTGCTTGAATATAAAGGGGCCCTCCCCAAACTGTTTCATACAATGCTGAAAGCACATTATTCTGTCATTTTTTGTTGTAACGTTATGATTCATCTTTACTAGAACTGAGGCATCTAGCCAAACCCATTAAAGGGATAGTTTAACCAAAAAGAAGCTACTCTGAAAAACATCTCTGTGGTTTTATGTGCACACAATGGGTGCCACTGTTGTTTGGTACCAACACACTTCTGTTATGTTTCTCAGAGGCAAAAAAGTGATACATGTTTGAAATACCACGAGGGTAAATAAATAATGTAAGAATTTTCATTTTGGGTAAACTATCCCTTTAATACTACCCCAGCCACAAAGTTCAACATAACTCAGGTGTGTAGCTCAAATCAACTTTGACGATTCCTGAAGGTAATCCCTCATTGGTCCGCTCATCGCCACCTAGTGACCATCATCCCCAACAATCAGGAAACATCTCCACGGCCCGCGCCCCCACGCCAACCATAACTCTCCTTTACTGCAGACGGCTCCAATAAAGGATTACAATTACAATTAAAGTAATGAGCAAAGAGGGGAAAAAAGAGAAAAGTCAGAAGATGGTTCCCCAGGCAAATTAAACTGCAGCACAGTTTGAAAAGTGAGCGCCGAGTTAGTCTTTTGGGTTATTACTGGCTAACCACCCCTCATTCCCTCAATAATTAACTTTCTGGTTTTCCAATCAAGAAGCACAGAATTGAAACAAAAGTGAGATGCTGTCCCAAAATGTCTGCAGTGGCCCATGGATCAAACCTCACATTAATATAAAAGGTCTCTCGGCTGTCTAGGCCTGATGAACGAGTACACAATCTTCCATTTTTTATTATTTCACACCAGGTCCTGCAAGCTAGAGCACAAAATCTGAGCGACAGATCACTGCCACGCCCAGGGGGCAATGGGGTAACAGCGAGGCGTATGGGGGACGAAAAATAAACAAAATATACCGCTAGTGAAAAGTAACTCAAGCCAATAGCCAATACAACCAATAGCATCAGTGTTAGCGCCACCCGGTTTCTAAGCTTTGGGTTGTTGTTTTTTTTTCCCAGTGTGGTGGTGTTAGCACAGGGGCTCCGGAAATTCACAGACTGCAGAGCCAAAACAGATCACTTCAAAGCGCCTTATTTAACGCTTGCTAAATTTTTCATCACAGTTGCTTAATATCCTGGGGAAGGGGAGCTTTTGAAGTTGCGGCGAGACCGGGATGTTCTTCTGACAACTTTCCTTTTTTCCCTCCCCCAGCCCCCCTCTTTCCACCTCCTCCCCCTGCATCCCTCTCTCTTTCCACAGGAGGCCAGTGATATTTGGGGCGCATGGTGGAGCCCCAGCGGGCGGGGCGAGGCTGGGAGAGCGTCCCGCGGAGCCTGCGGTTACCATGCCAACACACCGAGCATTACAGTTATCAGCGGTGGAGCGCAGGAGGGTACCGCAAAACAGCGCTGGAGGGATACAGATTTAACCTTTCGCTCACCTTTGAGGCAGAAAGCCCACCACAGATGAGTGAAAAGCAAACAACATGGATTTTACAGCAAGTACTGAAACCAGCCCAGATTCTTTGAGAGCCTGGGGCAATGGGGTGTGGGGGGGGTTGTACAAAGGCCTAACCACAAAATGCATTGTGGGTAATACGCCCACCTCCCTAAATATTAATAATAGTAGATGACCAATATGGATATTTAATTAGGTGATAAATCAATAAACTCAGTTTCCACACTCCTTGGGTTTACATGCTACATAATAATTCAGATTTGCTCCTCAAACAGAGATTTTTCGGTGGTTTAATAATAAACACAGAGAATTTGCTTATGGTGGTGATTTTCAAACACCGAATGGGAAGGAAAGGAAAATACAGGAAAGAGGAACAGGAAAAAAATAATATATAATAAAGAAACAAGAAAAGATAAGATGAAAAACAAAAGAAAGAAATGAAGGCAAGGGGGGGTTTAATAAAGAAATAATGAAGCGGCGAGTGGGAGAGCGGCGGTGCAGGAAGGAGAGCCCCTGGAGGCGAGCGTCGGACCCGAACGCGACCGTTGCTGGGTTTGAGTGACAGGCCAGAGTGCAGCGGAGGTCCAAACCTGCTCTGGCTCAGACTCCAGCCAGGGCCGCCTGCCACCGAGGAGCGAGGGCCGCCCATCCGGCGAGGTGAGTCAGAACCTGTTAACGTGACTGGTGTCCCCGGACTGACACCCCAGCGCTCGCGCCCAGAGCCTCCCTCCAGCCCTGCCACCATTCCCCTTCCGCTCATCCACATCAAATCCTTTCAGACACAGATTTCAATTATTCACCCCATCCAAATAATGCCTTGTGACATGAATTATCCAGAGCTGTAATAATCCACTTAACTGGGAAAGAGCAGCTCATCAGAAAAAGAAAAGCGGGGGAAAAAAAGAGGACTTGTCAAGCAGTTAGAAAGCCAAGAAGCCTTAATAATCGACATTTTTCTCCGCTGTTAAGAGCAGTGCTTTGAGCTCGGCTTGATATCATTCACAGCAGAAAATCACATCACACAAAAACGAACAATAAACAGCCTAATTGCCCAACGATAGTAAATGTGCCATGGATAATCTAGGATCTTCCTGTTGTAAAAGTAAGAAACTCCAGCTCATGTGTAGGAAAAACACACTCTGGCTTGTTCTGTTCACACTTGATACGCTTGGACTGTAAATGTGGATCCAATCAGGTAACACCAACACTACACCTGCTATAACACAACAGCAATAGCACTACATTTAAAGACAAAGCGTTCAGTAAATAGACAGATTTAAAAGTAACAAATGTAGTCAAACTATTGTTCCACCAAGAAATAAACTTCGAAACTCCAACTGTCTGAGACTCAACATTGCAGAGACCAAACTTATTTGCAGTCACAGGTCTGTGTATATCTGATATTATACAATCATGGCTTTAACATAAGGCATCCGATGCAATTTAAGAGCAGAAAACTTTTAAACTTTTAAGTATTTTCCATTGACAAACACTGGATGGCAAAACTGCAGGTGTACAACAGCCTGTAATTCGATTTCAATGTACAGTCTAAAATAGCTTTATAATAGCAATATAACAATGCAATGAACCTGCTGTTCATTTCCATATACGTACCAGCGCTTCTCTCGAAACGTCTCCGGCCGGTGCGCCGTCCTGTAGGAAAATAACAGCGTTGTGTTACATCGTCATCTAGTGGCAATAAATACAACATACACCTTTAAGCCATAGAAACACGTTTGACTTTGTTCTGTGACCTCTTCCAAAGATAATATTCTGCAATAACTATAAATATGAATCATCTTAGCCACTCCCTTATTACAGAGTAACAACATTACATTAGTGGAAATAAAACCTGGTGAAATTATTGTTACAGCTCTGAAGCCTTCATTACCTTACCAGAAAAAAATATATTTTAGCCTACAGCATAACTATACAATACCACCAGCCATTCTGAAACTGAGCAGAAGACATTTCAACACCCTAACAGTATTAACAAGCATATAAAATAAACTGTATTTTGTTTTACATCTGTCCTAGGGGTCCATTAGAGCAACAGACCCCCACGTTCACGACAGCAGACAGCAAGATTAAATCTTCCACCAAAACCTTTGATTAACCGAATATGTGCTTCCTAATTCTCCATTAAACTGAACAGACTTTTCAGCTACACAAAACTCAATTGCTCCTCTCCATTTGTTGATCACATTTACAAATATTCAAGACTTCATGACAGACCTGTTGCCTTTTTGACCCTCATTTATCTGCAATCATTTCACAGGAGGTCAAACTCAGTTTGTAGGCTTCTGTCAATACCTTGCAACCTGCAACACTCTGTTTTCAACCCATGGCTAGAAAAGTATGGACAGAACACACAGCTGGTATAATTAACCCTTTGTTGGGTTGCTATTTAAAAGTCACGGGTTCAAACAACCCAGCGTTTTCAGAGTGAAATTAACTGCTACAAAATGCCCAACACTTCTAGTCAATAGTCTGTCATTTTAAACATCATTTGTGATTGCAAAATTTTGCCACAGCAATAAAAGCATATAATAATGTGATATAAAGAATATAAAGATTATAATATAAACCTAACCCATGTTGCAGATTCGTGTAACTTGCAGTACATGTATTAGTCTCCCCAAAGCAGCTACAAGGGCACAATGGTTATACTAAACGTATGACAGCACGAGGGGTTTGAACCCACAAACTGTTGATTATTAGAATAGATCTTTAACCACTTCCTATACGTCTTACATTGATAACACACCTTCCAAAATCACTACTGGGTTCTCACATATCTGACTACCATTATTTATTGTTTAACATTGTTTAACATTATTACACACATCACAACTGTTAAAATTAATGAAAATTATTAAAACCACAAAAAAATTATGAATTATTAAAACAATTAGCTTTACATCATCTGTCTACTTCAAATACGTATTTAAAATGGTTTAAAGAGACATACAATTTACACTTTTACTGTATTAAACAATATTAATATTATTAATGTGGGTATATTCCCACATTAATATACGAAAAGGAAAAACACACAAGCAATGTCATACACTGATCATAAAGCTTAGTCGTTTAACATTCAACAATACTATATGAATTCTGTTATAAACATTATACATACAACGTATGCCTGAATTCAACCAACAAAGTTCAACTAGACGCACGTGGAGAGAAACGAAAGTTTTTGCTTATAACACAACCATGACGGCAGGGTCAAGGTCCTTACTAAACAACCATATGACAATGTCTGCAAAGTGTTTATATCATTTCTACCGAGTCTGACACATTCAGATCACAGGTGTTATGCGTTTTTACACGTGCGTTGGTTTGTGGCCCGCACCTGTCACGCACATCTGTCTGTCTGCAGGTGCTGAGACAGTAAAGAGCGCTAGCAAACCGGCTAAACTTTTCCAAAACAACACAGCACAGTCACAATAAACAACTTAAGCCTCGCGTGCCATGCATTCAATATTCATGTCCGTTTAAGAATAACCTAAATCCTTGCTGCTAGTTGCAAAAAGCTTATCAACTACCTGATGTTGAGGGTCAGACTGGTGCGAGGATGCCATCTTCCTAGCCAAGAAGCTAACGCGTGATCGATGTGATCCTGCTCGATTATTCCAGTCTGTTTAAATCAAAGCAACTAGCATAGCTATACCAAAGACTGTAGATATTAACAAGACGCTGCAGTTCTGTTACTGTGAATGGGAGAAAGTACTTCCGCGTTGGCGATTGAAGTCCCACCTCCCAGCAAAAAGAGCCAATCGCCAATCGTCACACACAAACGAGTCACTGTGGGCGGGGCTTGCGCATGCGCAATAACTGGAGCTTACTGTACAGACACGTTTATTTACTTTAGGAAGCAACACTTGTGGTGCAGTTCATGTCAGATTTAATTGTATTTAATTTAATTTAGTTATGTTGACCTTAAAAAGCAATTTTTGATATATCGTTCTCCCCCCATTGAAGTAAACAGGACGTGGTCTTGTAGTTTCAGATAAGATCGAGTGACATGACTTTCCTTAAAGTGTCTTTGGCCACATTTGAACCATCTCATAACACGGAAGCCGCGATGTTTTTGTTTCAAAGTCTTTTGAAATACAGCAACACGGATTGGATGTTGAGTGTTATTGTGTGTAAGGTTATGGGTTTTCGGCAACAAAGTTACATATGAAACCACATAGTGTAGATCTAAGGACACACGTGGTGAATTGTAAACATGACGGAATTAAAGGCATGTAAATTGTGTAACATAAGCCGTCAGAGGTGTTACGGGTTAGCGGTGACTTCTCTGAATCAGCTTAAAATAAAAGGTAAGTTTACAACAAATATGTGCGTTTGCTTCATCCAAAATAAGTGTAGAGCACAAAATGCATGTAAAAATGAGAAGACAGGTTTGTGTATAACAGTCTATTCTGCTTTCACTTTGTGCTTTGGTTGAAGTTTTGTAGCTGCAGGTCATAATAGTTTATGTGGAGTTTTTACATCTGCTCCACTTTAAAGATGACCATAAATAAAAGATAAAATATGACCATAAACCACCATGTGCAAAACACCAATTTATGAGCATATACTTCATATATGTGGTTCACACTATATATAGACCTGCACACTCCCTCTTTCTCTCTCTTTCTGTATCTTCTTCATCCCTTCTTTATATATGTAATAAGCTCATCGATCATTTGTGTTGGTTGATTCTGCGCTTCATTTGTCTCTGTCACACACAGGTGGTGAGGCTCTGGGGTTCAGGCCCAATGCATCAGTTTCAGTCGTGCTAGAAGATGATGGGACCATTGTAGAAGATGAAGATTACTTTCTGTGTCTGCCTGAAAACACAAAATTCATGCTGCTGAATGACAAGGAAACATGGACACCTGTCCTTCAAGGTGAGATCAATTTTTAATTTGTTCAGCGCATTGATCACAATCTAAACTGAATGTTATTCTGTAGCTGATGGAGGGATGCCACATTTGGAAGTAGATGGAGGCGATAGCACTGACGGGGTCGAATCCTGGCACGGTGTGTCAGAACATCTAAGACAGAACATGGCCAACATTATCTTCATGTCTGAGGCTGAGCTACAGGTCTGATCTCCATCTTATTCTTGTCCTGCATGATAAACTTGTTACAATAATAAATATAGTGTGTGAATAGGCTTACTTGTGTTTGCTGACTGAACTGTACGTGTGTGTTACAGAGTTTGGTTGACGTGCCATGCTCAGATCTGGCTACAGCACTGGGCTTTTCACAGCAACGAACCCACATCCTACAGAACACACTGCAGACAGTATTGGACCGCAGGGAGGAGGAAAGACAGTCTAAAGAGTTACTGCAGCTTTATCTAAAAGCTATAGAGAAGGAAAACAGCCAAGACCCACGGGAAGAACGTAAGACTGTGTTCACAGGAAATTATACCAGCAATACATGAAAAGTACCCGTGTAAACGTCACATCCTGGCACGTTTATGCGTCATTACAGACGTTGTTGACGCCAGATGGCGCTGCCGAGCTATTCTGAAGTAACATCATACCAGTTCACATAAGTTCACTGGGGTTAGATGATCAACAGCTTATCCCGTTTGGTGACAGCCCTAATCTTTTCAGTGCATCCAGGATTGTGTCCTTAGGGAAGTTAACGTAAGCTGTGGTCGCCGCAGGTGTTAAACCGGATGAAACGGATGGGGTGCAGGTGGAGGCCACAGCGGGGTTCAGCTCCAGAACTCTAATGGTTCTGAAAGACAAAACCCAACCTGAGACCAGACTGTCCAACGAAGAGCTTCAGGTAACATGAAGCTGTCCGACCATAACAGTTTTCCTTGCCCTGCACATATAAAGAAGTTTTTAAACAGTATTTAAAGCAGATGATCCGTTGTGAATCCCATGCACTATAAGTCACATTGAATAAAATTGTTTGTTAAATGCTTGCATGTCAATGTGGGTCTTTTAATAAAGTCACACAAGTCAAATACATTTTGGGTGTAAAGTCTGATCTTACAGTCACGCGCCAATAGGAGGCGCTCTGCCTTCTTAGTGTTTTGAATGTTACTAATACCAGTTTGTTTCTATATAAATATACATCACCTGTAAATTAAGCAGAGACATTATATCAACATTTGTAACGTGATATTAAAATAAATGCATTCTGACAGGAGAATATGATGGATTGAACATGCTGTGTTTTAAACAAAAGTGTGTGTGAAACAAACAGGTAAACTCTTCTGTGGGTGTGTTTGTTCATTCAGATGGTGGTGAGGAAAGGAGCACAGGTTCTGGTGGAGATTTTGGGCTGGGACGGCCACAGGACAGCCGGGCTGGTGCAGGATTGCGAGGCTGAGCTCAGTAAACGTCTGCAGCGGGTTCAGGCCCTGCGATCCATCAGTGCTCAGATGCAGCCCTCACACAACCTCACCCCCCAACCACAGAGTGTGAGAGAGACACGGGCCAAACGTCGCAAATGAACGTCTGACTAAAACGTCTAACCTGGTCTATGTAAAATCTGGTCTATATAAGTCTGGATTTTATAGCTGTATTTCTGAAGTAAAAAATAAAGCTGAGTTTTTACATTTCTATTTGTTTCTTGATTATTTCATTGTGAATCTATCAGTATTTATACATTAAGAATTATTTTATAGATGTAGTTATCAACATAACTGGTTATGTTTTCCTAGGAACAAGAGGAACATATAGACCAGTATTGATTCATGTTACGTTCCATAATTCTCATTTATTGTCTGTAAAGTGGACCATGTATCCCTCAATGAGTTGTTTGGCCACAGCAATCTTCTGCTAGGCAATTTACACATTGATCGGTGACAGAATGAAAACATATAATGGGTGTTTCAGGTTTTGAATCTTACTATTCAATTCAAGTGTTAAAAGCAGCATTCAAAAGAGAGTTTACAGAGTTATTAACATTTTGTCCAGATAAATAACAAGCAACATTCAAACAGATTTGACCTGAAACATCACACATTTATTAATCATGCTTTAATACAAGGAATTATTGACTAAAACCAAATACACAGGTATGTCAGCTTGAGTACAGAGAGTGGTTACAAATACTGATTGCTGATTGACTGATAAACTAATGAAGAGACTGCCGGACGACATCTATCCCCACACAGTAGACTGTCTTGTTAAATCACCCGTTTGACTGGCCGTCATCCATTGTAATGAGCATGTGTGGGCTTTGATTGGTGGTGGGAGTGGCCATAAAGCCTGTCAGCCTCAGTTCTGCTTTGTGACTGATGTACTTTTGATTTGAATCTCTAAACACCGACCATTGTTAGACTCTTGCAGCGATCAGTCTGTCATCTGAACAAAATGTAGTCAATGTTCATGAGGAATTCATTAGACTGGTGTTATGTATCTGGTCTCTGAGAAATGATAATGGGCTTCGCGGTTTGTGTAGGTCTTTGCTCGACACTTCCTGTCCTAAAACCTTTAACAGATGATTTGATCTGTTTTTACACGGAGTACAAAATGGTGAATCTCACAAAGTCTGGGTGACTTTTTTACTAGATTTAATTTTTGTTGTTTTGTAA
>JBAJNP010001997.1:0-52861 GCA_036877545.1 Yasuhikotakia modesta | reverse complement strand
TTTTTCTGCGTTCTTACAGCCAACTCTTCAACTGAGCTCAAGATCATGAGCACAGAACATGGAATTATTCTATATTCCTTCGTTGTGTACTATACAGAAGACCTGCGTGTTGGCTGGCTGCACAAGTATGATGTTAACTGCATCCATTGTTAATCTGCATTTGCTTATGGTCTGTTTTAATTGGTGTCATGTGACATCAGGTGCCGTAGTGATTTTACTTTAAAGAACTTATCTGTTTGCTTGCTTTACATTTTTATAATATCTTTGGTTTATAACATTTTAAACAACTTTCTTCCCAAATGGGATATTTCTGTAGCTTAGCTGATAAAGTCTTACATTAGCAGCACAAAGGTTGTGGGTCGATTCCCAGCGAGCACACATTCCAGTCAAATATAGAGCTTAAATGCACTGTAAGTTGATTTGGATAACAGTGTCTGCCAAATGTCTAAATGTGACATCACAGTCGTTCTTCAACCTTCATAACATCATGAGTGTCAGTGTTCATACCAATGATTCTTATGTTTTTGCCTCATACCAGAGAGGCAAAGATCTCCCACTCTGATAGGGTGCAGTGTGGAGTCACCGCGGAGCAACTGTGGCTTAAAATTAATGAGCCCACAGAGAAGGATAAGGGCAAATATGCCATGGATATCTTTGATGGCACAGGCAGCGTCAAGAGAGTTCTGGACCTGTCAGGACAAGGTGAGGGCTCAGGTGTTCTGACCCACAATCACATAAGACCCGGCTGTCTAGAGTCAGTACTGAACTTTCTGTTCTGTACAAAATCAAACTTTTTTTGTTTATCATTTACTACCTGTATAGCGTTACAATATTCATATTTCATTTTTAGTATGGGAGGAGGCATTTGAAGAATTCAAGAGACTGAAGTAAGTCTTTAAATATAAAAAGGGGGGTAAACTAACATCTATTCATTTATAATCATGTTTGTTTATAACCTCAAATGTATATGCCATTGTTCTTATTATTTCTTATTATTGTGAATTTCTTATTATTGTGAATCTTATTATAGTCTTCTTATTATTGTGAATTTATTTGGTGCTCATTGCTTAAGCTGTCATGCTAAAATAAGCTGCCTATTAGTGTTTCAGGAATTTTTCTAGTTTCTGGTAGTTTGTGCTCAAGCGTTTCCTGGTTTTGAAAAGCGTAAGACGTAGTCTCTCACCTTTCCAGTTGCTGAAACTATTTAAAGATCCAAATAACAGAATGTTTATGTCTCTTCCTTCCTCAGGGCGGCAGCCATAGCAGAGAGAAGTACGTGATTGTCTTTTCTCTTATTATTGTGCTCTGACCTTGTGTACAAATTCGAAGCATCCCATACAAACCAGCTGCTCTGTAATGTATTCGCATGGAATTACAATCCTGTTCAATAGACGTAATTAATACGTCTGAAGAAATGTTCCACACGGCTTGTTTGGGAAGCAAGTTATTTCCTCAGGGAACAAATATTGATTTACTTTGTCACAGAAGAACAGAACTTATTAAAGTTTCTTAAATCTGAAAAATATTACATCCGTTTCAATTTAAATGTGTTTGTTTACGTACAGATCGTGCCCGTGTGGTGGGTGGCCTGCCAGACTGTGTCACCATTCAGGAAGGCAAGGTAATAAACCAGCAATCCTCTTTTCTAATTATATACAGTAAAATTTAAAATCTTCATTTAAACCTGAACAATAAACCTCAAATTTTACTTGATACTTTCCAAATCCTGTATCTTGTATTTGATTAGAAAACCTAATGTTCTCATATATTGCATGCGGTCTGATGTAAGACCTTCAGAAGACCTCATGTTTCTTCTCCCCCTTCAGTCCCTGAACCTCACTGGCAACGTATGGGGAGATCCCGTTCCTGAGGTGAGCTGGATGAAGAACGACAAACCGCTGGAGTGCGATCAGCACTACACTCTGAAGTTTGAGCACGGAAAGTTTGCCAGCATCACCATCGCTGCTGTCACCACGGCCGACTCTGGGAAATACGCCCTGCTGGTCAAGAACAAATACGGCACAGAAGCCGGAGAGTTTACCGTCAGCGTCTACATCCCGGAGGAAGAAGCAGAGAAGAAAGAGTAAAGACGGAGAGATGATTAGTGTATCTCCCAAAGCATTTTCATTCAAAACATGCCTCCACGTTGTAATGTTGTTTAGATATGGGAAATCCATTTACCGCATACAGTGGTTTAATTATGATGATGTTAGTCTGTTAAACTATTATATTACATTTATCCACTGAGTTCCCAACTTCCCATTGGGTTCATTTGTAACTCCAGGTTAAGCAATGGTTTAAAGTTATAATTTAAAAAAAGGATAACATGGTATTTAACCCTAGGTTATGGAGATACAAGATATACTGTAGTTCTTAGATGAATGTAATCATACTGTACCTGGAGGTATTAATGACATTTCAGAATAGCAACATTTACAAATGAGGTGGACATGGTTTGAATCTAAAAGCTTTGAGCGTTGCTTTATTTATAAGCAAAAAATGGAACAATACAGTTTAAAATCAACATTTACCTCATTTTCTCCTCAGTCTCTCATTTTAATTAAAACTGGTGCAAATTGTCTAAGATTCTGTATATAACAGAACATGTAAAAACACACCTGCATTTTCTCATTTGTTTCATGTTTTGTTTGGTGCATTTGGGTTTATATGTTGTAAACACTAACATGGCAACAAGCATAAGTCAGTGTTTACTAATCACACTGTATGTGAGTTTTACTTTTGTGCTGTTGTCTTATCAGTTGACAAAGATACAAATCACAAAACCAAAAGTAAGTGCCATGCAATAAAATCAACTTATTGCAATGTAGAAAATGTCTTTGAAGAATGACTTGTTCATCCTGAATAAAGGCACTGAAATGGAAAGATATTAGATAAGTCTTGTCTGAACGGCTTATATTATACAGTCGTGTGCGTACAGTGTGTGTACAGTAAAACTGATGTGATGCATAACATTCACACAAACACGTGGACATAACATTCACACAAACTTTTGGAAAGTAAGTGCTGTGATGTGTTTTGAGCTCTGCTTCGGTGCGTCACGTGAGAGACTCGCGTCGCGTCACGTTCGCGTCAAACGCCGCCGTGCAAGCAGCCGCCTGCCCGTCTGTCACTGACCGGCCACACTGGTCGCGCAGTCCCGGTATCCCTCGCAAGCAGCCCTCTGTTATGATACCGGGAAAATACCGGAGGGGTCCGGTCGCCGGAGCTGTGAGCACTGCGGTCGCGTCGGTGCTGCCCGTCCAGAAATGAATGAGTAACGTCGGCGTGTTACAGCAGCGGAAAAACACACCGCGATTTAACGTCCAGTTTCTGCACTGCAACTGAAAGGTAAACAATTTATAAATGATGCACGATTTGACATTTTATATCATATATAGACACGAAAACGTGTTTTTTTGGTTTTAAAGACAGTCAGTTTAGCCGGTGGGCTAGTCGGCTAACCAGTTAGTATGGTGACGCTATGACGGTCAAAACCAATGAGACGCAACATTGTGTTAATATCTCGTTAAACACAAACATGACGTGTCTATTATCTTTTACAATAATAAATAAAACGTGGTCATTCATTTAGTTGGGTAACGTTGGATGTGACATTATGACACTTGTGTTGTGTTGTCCTGCTATTGTTTGCATGCAAAATAAAGTAAGTTAACCAAACAACAATGTCACTAGACTCACCAACATTACTGACTTTACATAGTATTGAAGTTTTGCATAGTGTGCTTTAGGCTTTTGTAGGTTGGCAGCATTTGAAAAATGAAGTTAAATTCTTCAATTATACCTCCATCTAACAGTGTCTTTGTTTTTTCTCACAAGACTCATGCAATAACCAGTGACAGGCCCATTGGTATTAATGAGATTTGTGCTGATAAACAGAGTCAAACTTGTCTAAACCTGCTTTAAACTGGGGAAAAGTTTCTTTAAATCTAACCGTCTGGTTGTTGTAAGCCTTTAAGATGCATGTCACATGTTACCTTTCCCATGTGCCTGTATTATGTTAACTTAGTCTTCAGTTGTGTATAAAAGTACCAACAATATCTTTTATGACTTTTGATTTTAATTTTTAATATGT
Source organism: Yasuhikotakia modesta (assembly GCA_036877545.1). Lineage (NCBI taxonomy): Eukaryota > Metazoa > Chordata > Actinopteri > Cypriniformes > Botiidae > Yasuhikotakia > Yasuhikotakia modesta. Next base: position 48,768 of record JBAJNP010001997.1, on the reverse strand, counting down.
CTGATATGTTATTCATATTTTTATCCTGTTTAACCTTTACATCTGAGTCAACCAAGATAAAATTGATATTTTCACATTGATAGATGAGTAGAAAGATGAAATGTTGTCTTCACTGTTAATCTATAACTCTCACAGCTGAAGGAATGAATCCTATCAGTTTATTTTTGCAGGCTTGTTTGTTCTTTGTAACTGAACTTGAACCTAGTTTTCCAATGTTATGTAAGTGAAGTTTCCATGCCTGGCTTGTTTTCCAACATTCTGTGACCCAGCAAGATGCAAAACAGTGCTTAACAAATGTAAAGCAATTTAGCATTTTGCAAAAAGTTGATTGTCATTGTATAATTCCAGGTACATAAAGCAATGTGCTTTTTGGTTGTATAGATTGTATAGTTCAACACCGTATAGGATGAATAATTAACTCGTGTGTGATGAATGATTGTCAGAACATGCTTGGAGGATGTTTTTCACGTGTGATTGTACAGGGGGTTTGAAAACATTTCATGGCCCTTATCAGTGGTCGGCCTCACTAGCCGTCTTGCCGGAAATATTTCTTATCTGTTGCAGAACCACTGACACCATACTTTTGCCTCATTGGCTTGAAAATATGTTCTTCCACCTGATTGGTTGATTTGTTTGTCCCTTACCAAAATGACACAATTTACAATAAGACCATCATGACAGGTGAGTTACTGTAGTTTGAAGGTCAATAAGTTGGACCAGGTAGGCGGGTCTCCACAGACAGAGTTTAGGATGCCTCAGGAGAAGATCGTTAGAAGTAAGGAAAGATTTAAACTGAGCAGTGATGAAAAGACTTCATCCCGGGGCGGAACCAGAACCCTCAGACAGCTTTACAGAGGAGGACAATAGTGAACAAGATGAGTCTTCATCCCTTAGGCCATCGTGGTCCTGGGTGAGTGAAGCATGCAGATGAGACGGAAGGCTCAGCCTTAATATCTGGGTGTAAGATGATGACATCAGTTAGCCAACAGTTAACTGGTGTGTTCTTACTAGCAATAAACTCTCTAACCTCTCATTAACCTGGTGTTTAACCTTTTTTGCTGCTTCTTTTGTGTACGTAAAATGGTGTGCGTTACTAAGTTGTAGCCCGTCAGCCATTGTTTAATGTTAAAAGAACTTGAATGTGTGTATCAGTATTGGAATAAGTTTATCTACATATGTATTTGTAATTGCGAGAACAGGAGGTTTTGTCAAAGGCTGCAGGTCTATGGAGACCTCAAAGCTTTGAGATTGTTGCTTATAGCTTATAACTAGCTGCGCTGTTATAACATAATGAATGGTCTTGTGATGGCTCCAAATGGAGTTCAGTGCCATCTGTTTGTTGGCTGTCTATATGTGGCTATTGTTCTCAAAGTTGAGACGATAACAAGGTTATTTGCTTTTTACTGTAAAGCAGAGATAAGGTTTTATTGACTGTGTGGCTGTCATAAGTTTGTTGTTCTGCTTTCTTAGAATAAGATATTTAGACAAGTGGAGTCATGCTGATGTGAACGGCTCTTTGATGGCCTGTGCTCAAAGTGTCCTCGGAAAATTTCATTTTAATAATAGTGATTCAGTATCAACTTTAAACCAAATTAATGGTGTCTTTGCAGCAATATGTTTATTAAGATATATAGTTGAATATTAAGGGTGGGCCTTTTCTGCCATTTTTGGCCATTACTAATACAAGACAAAAAATTTTGTTTCTGCCATAAAAGTATTATATGAAAAGTATTAGATGGATTTGGTGGAGAGTGAATTCTGTTGCTGTTTTTTTGCAATAACATGCAACATGTCTGTGTTATTTATAGGCTAATCTTAAATGCATATCCTCTAAGGGGGAGCTGTTGTTACTCTCATGCTATGCTCAGCTGTTCATGTATTTTGTTGACTTCTTCCTCTTTTTGGAAAAAAATACAACAAAGGGTTGTAACTCTGCGGTTGCACAAACTCTGATTTCTTTCTCAAAAAGCCTGTGAATGATTCTCAGTAAATGGTTCATGTAAATAGTGCTTGTTATGCTGAAATAAAAGTAGCTTGTGCTACGCTGTGGGTGCAAAGTTTATTAAAGACCTTGTTGGACATCAAACAAGGTTGCTAGAAAGATGCATGTTTTTGTGGCTTCTTACAAAATGTGACGATACGTAATCTTGAGATTTCCTTGATGTATTTCTAAAAATAACTTCACAACTTAATTGTTGTGAGACCTCACGAAGACTAAAATAAGTCCTTATGCTTTTGATGTTGTTAAATCAGAATTGCTTATTGTAATTAGCCTAATAATAATACATTCCTAAAATAATCAGTAATGCAGTCAGCATTATGGGTGTGTGTGACTGCAACTCTGTATGGGTTGATTTTTAAAACAATTTTCTTACTAAATTAAAATTGTTTTGATTGTTTAAAAAAAAGGATGTTGTGAAATTCTTTTATTTCTGCAAAGGTTAAAAACATGCCAAGTAATTTGGGCTTTTGGTGTTCAGTTGAATGTAGATGTTGGAAGATCTTCATCTTCTATGTTAATTTTGCTGGTCTGTGTTAATGAAATGTTAGTACCACTAAGTCCTTGTATTTCGACAGACGTTCAGCAGTGACTGTTTCTTTACACTTGTAAAACAGGTACTGGAAGAATGGTAACAATGCAGAAAACATACATTTATCCTTTAAAATCCGTCTGACAGTTTTTTTCTTATAGCTCCTTCTTCCCCTTAGAAGAGGCTGTTTGTGGTTCATAAGTTCTTGTTTCTCACCTTTTTGACTGTGTTGTTGGAAGACTTGCAAACACCCATTTAGGAAACTAAATTCTGTATGTCTGCAGACAACGGCTTTTAAAAAGGCATACAGCCAAACTCTCACATTTACCAGTTCTGATGGGTCACCAAACCACATTCACAGTTTTCCTGTTCATACACAGTTAAAAACAACACAGTTTTAGCACAGTTTTTCCTGCTCAGAGTTAACCTCTTTTAACTAATAAAAACAAGCTTTTAACTGTTAGGTAACAAAGGCAAGTGATATAATAACAAAGACTTTGGTATGTTATTGAGCTGTTGAAGTCGGTGATGAAATGCTAACGCTAAAATAAAGTTTCATTTTCTGTTTCTCGGTTTAGACCGGCACCATGAATTACGTGGGGCAGCTGGCAGGCCAGGTTCTGGTGACGATGAAGGAGCTGTATAAAGGCATTAACCAGGCCACGCTCTCGGGCTGCATCGACGTGGTGGTGATCCGTCAGAAGGACGGCTCCTATCAGTGCTCTCCCTTCCATGTCCGCTTCGGAAAACTGGGTGTGCTGCGCTCCAAAGAGAAAGTGGTGAGTGTTGAGGAAACATAAATGTAGGTTACGATGAGACATCAAAGAGACATTAATAAAGTTGCCATGTTGCATTTAATTCAGAGAAACTAAGAATTTATCTGAGAATTGAGAATTTTTAGAAGAAAAAGAGAATTTATCATTTTGTCTAAAACAAATCTTAAAAATACAAATCTCTGTAAAACTTTTAAAAAGCCAGAATAGAAAAAACTTTTGGGGTGGTTTTTGGTCGATATAATTGATCTGAGCTTTGGACAATATTAGCTTTTCTGCTTTCTGGTCTGGAATCCATAACAGCATTAATCCCAATAGTTCTGGTCCGAAACCATTGATGAAAGAACAAAAACAAAGAAAAACAAAGAGGTTTAATCCAACGTCTCTGCCACACTGTTTGTGACAGAAGGGAACTACATGTAAACAGACCTGTTTTTTCACGTGCTGTGTTCTGTAAGCATTGAGCGAGCAAAATAAATGCTTACATCTGTTTGTAAGGACAGGAAAAGCATTGTTTATGTGTTGTCATGCGACAATAAGACAGTGTTTAGTTTCATTCATTTAAACAGAGCAAAATGTTATTCTGTAGTTGTGGCAGAGGAAATGCGCAGTAGAGCTATGATTTGTCATGTTTGTCGTTTTTGCGTGCTAGTAACAAGAACACAAAAAGCATTAAATATCACTTATGAAAGCTTTCTGATGTTTTTAAAGTGTTACTGCTGTTTGCATTAAACATTTAACATGTTGAGAAACAGCAACGCATGGGAGATGGAGTTCTCAACATCTACAGCATGTCTGAAGAGGTTTGGAAAAGGAAGAGGTTGCTATGGCAACAGGTCTCCGAATAAGACAAGATTAGAAATGGAGGCAGAGGAGCGAGAGGTTTAGTCAAGGTTGCTTCTACGATTGAGCGATTAATCGTTCCCATAAACTATTTTAAGCCCCCTGCTGCAATTTGAATTCCTGTGGTTCCATCCGACAGCAGAGACTGTTGGGAAACCCTGTTCGCTCACAGCGCAGATAAGAGACTCTCCTCACCGTAATGAAATGGATGCAGGTTGTTAAACTAAACAAATCAGGTTGCCAATGAGAAGAACATCATGAAGTGAGATCCAGGTTTTGTTTCTCGCCAGTTGTTTCTCACATGCAGGAGAGCCCTCAGTCTGAGATTTACTCTAATGATTTATACAGACATTAAAATTCTGCCCCATTGCTCTGCACTCATAAATCACCTAGCAACACTGAAACTGGGGCTCAGGGCCCCCAGATAGACAAAAACAAGTTTGGCGTGAGAGAAGCTCACAGAAAAGATGAAAACGCTGTAATTCTCCACACGTCTAACTGCCAGATAATGTTTGTGTGGATGTTACGTGAAACTCAAACAGCTTGTTTTGCCGGTCCCGGTCGTGTCGCTGTGTCAGGTGTGTCGTGATCCTGTTTGGGGGTCTGTGTTTCCAGAGCAACATAAATTCACTAATTGTATTTGGTGGCTAGACCCCCATTCACAGGCATTGTGTGTCTGTCAGCGATAGTTTACACTGCATGCATGGATAACAGTGTGAACTCACTGTTCGTCACGGTTTGAATGAACAGGGTGAAAAGTCACAAGTTTAGAAGAGACATATGGGGTTAATGTCAACTGGCATTGGCTTTTTAAGGTCATTTGAAACATAGACCATGCAGAGATTTGGTAACAAAAGTTACTCAGACATCTTAGATTCCAGCTTGCAGATATTAAGGAATGCACTACAAAATGTAATTATTGAAAGTGTAAGGTTTTTTTCTTCTGCAACTTCTTCAGATTGACATCGAGATCAATGGAGAGCCGGTGGATCTTCATATGAAGCTGGGAGACAATGGAGAAGCTTTCTTCGTACAGGAAACCGAGGAGCTGAATGTAAGTGCCTTTATGTTTTAAAAACATTTGTGTTTAAGAAGTGTTGATATGTTTTAACCTTTAAAGGTTTTTAGCTACCCGGACATCATACTCTCCTACAATATCATTTGATGTTAATTTTGCATCTCTTAAAAGAAAAAAAATATATTTTAAAAACATCAATTGTTAATAAACAACTAAAACAACATGGACGCTTGCATAATTTGACAGGCAAGTAGGACACCCTATCATTACATTTGGACCGAACACAATGATTGGACAAACATTTTATGGTCCTCAGAAGTTTTTTTTTCCTATTTAAATACATATTGCTGTCAGGATGTAAAGACGCTTTTAACATAACAAATATTCCTGGAAAAAAAATCACCTACCTCAAAAGTTTCCTTCCGTACTGTTTGAAGGAGATTGTGCCAGCTCACCTGGCCACCTCACCTATCCCCACCGAGACTCATCTCTTTTGGATCGGAGGGGACCACAGGCAAAGTCAGAACCTGGATGATGACCCGCTGGACCCGGAAGACCCTCCAGAGCCCCCCATTTCCAGCACAGGAGCTGCCAAAAAGAAGAAGAGGCGGAGGAAGAAGCACAAAGGCGACCCGCGACGAGAGGAGCCGACACCCCCTGCAGCCATCAGCTCCACCACGGCGCCGGACGACATTTTTGAGATGGACCTGAGTTCTGATGAAGAAGCTGCTTCCAACACTAGGTAACCGAAACCACAGATACACACATCATTCTGACTGGGGTTCTGTTCTAATTAACTAGCATGATTTGCACACTAGCTAGTGAGCTTTGCTTGTTGTCCTGCTGGCTCTTGGGTACAGCCATACCCACAAGTTCTCAAAATGTGTCTCAAAATGAGGCCCTTGCTACAAATATTGCATTTTGTATTGCATATAAGAGATAGCCAATACAATAGCTAAATAAAAGTATTAATTTTTCTGTCAAATGTGCATTAACCACTTAACTTTATTTAGACCAAAGTCTAAATAAACGTGGTCAGACATTTTGGAGATACTCAATAGAAGTTTGTGGTTTCTGTCAATTTGCATATTTTCACCTCTTCAACTCATGTTTGCGTTTCTAACACATGATTTTGAGTTTGCCGCTGCTTAAATAAAGTCTTCTTTCAGATCGCCTTCGATCAGTACAGTTCGAGACATCGATCCCAAGTTACCAACCGTTCATCATTCTCTGGACAATCACCCGTTTTCTGACGGCGACTGGTGTCCGTCAGATAGGTTTGTGTCTGATTGTGATCTTCTGCAGTCATGGTCACTGTTTTTGCTTTTTCTGAGTCTGTTTATTTCCTTTTGTGCAGTCATGTCATGTCAGAGGCCTTTTCTCCCAAGAGTGACTCTGAACTGTTGATTCGGCCCTCAGAGAGTCTGCTTAAGATGGAGTCACACATCCAGTGGACATGGGGAGAGTTTCCAGAATCTACCAGGGTAGGTTTAGTAATATGCTGTATTAAATAATGTAGGACCTATTTTGAGTTAAAAGCTCAGAGTTGTTGACACTCTCCAATATAAATCCCAGGTTTCTAAGAAGGAAAAGACAGAGCTGCCAAAGACCATGACCATAACGCCTTCAGAGAAGACTCACTTCAGAGTCATCCTGAGCACAGAGGCCATGGAAACCGATGAAAGAGGACCAGCCTCAGGGGCTTCTGGCTGCACCGTGGTTAAACCTGAACCCCGGACCCCTGTAACCCCCCAAACTCCCACAGAGTCTGACCTGGTGACTCCTGGTGGATTGATGACCTCCACTCCCTCAAACAGACCTTCTGCTCCAGCTTCTGTTGGTGGAGACATGGGAGATGTTGGTCCAAAGACTGACTCACCCTCCAAGAAGAAAGGTGGGCCTATTACAGAACTTATTTGCTACCTTCTAGAAAATTCTGGCTGTGGTTTGATTGATCAGTGACTGTTATCTTGATCTGAAACCAGGAATGTGAAAGCAGAGATAAAGTTGTGGGTGATATATGCTAAATAAGTCTGTTATTGATGAGCGCTAGATGTAAAATTAGCATCTACATCAATGTAGTTTATTCCTGTCATGATATTGCTAGTTCAGTTACAGCATGCTAAAAGCTAGTTATTAAAAACAATAAGTAAACTGATAAAATAAACAAGCTTTATTACTTGTATTATACTGTGGCATGACACCTAGATAAAAGACACTGGTGTTTTTATTACCACTACCAGTTTATTGCCATAACTGCAGATGTGTTTACAATTACTTCCAAACTTTACCTTCTGGTAACGTTACTATTTTAAATGCTAATGGTATGTTTGTTGTTTAGGAGTCCCAAAAAGGAGTCAGCACCAAGGTCCGGAAGACATTTACCTGGATGACCTGAATGTGCTAGAGCCCGATGTTGTCGCTCGCTATTTTCCTAAGAGGTAGAATCTCCCCTACATGCTCTTCAGTTTAGAGTCTATCAGGTGTCTCTCTGTAATGTACATAGATGTTGTTTGCTCTCGCAGTGATTCTGACACAAGTTCCAAGCACTGGATGGACTCTGAGATGCGTTCGGGCTCTCAGTCCCCGCAGTCCGTCGGCAGTGCTGCAGCCGACAGTGGCACCGAGTGCCTGTCTGATTCAGCCAGTGATCTTCCCGATGTCACCCTGTCTCTGTGCGGAGGACTCGGTGAGAACGGCGAGATCTCCAAAGGTATCTCCAAGTCTGGTGTGTTGCTTCATCTGTTATGAAAATCACCTGTATGCTTCAGGTCAGAAGTCTCCATTGAGGTCCACAGACCTACAGAGTTAAGCTCATCAAGAGCTCTGGAACTGCTACAAACATTCAGGCAGGCGTGTTGGGATGGGTCGGAGCTTGTCTTCTCTGTTAACACCGTTTCTGCTTGTTTCCAGAAAAGTTTATGGAGCATCTCATCACGTATCAGGAGTTTGCTGAGAATCCAGCTATCATTGACAATCCAAACCTGGTGGTAAAAATAGGAAACAGGTGGGTCTGAATTTAAACGCTGTACAAAGTCAACTGCGGTTTCGTTCTAAAACTGAGCGAGCTGCCTTGACAGGCGTCTACGTAGGTGCTTTTCCAAAGGCTATTTTAAAGGTGGGTGGGTGGATTTGTAGCCTATATTGAGCCGTCAAATCTTTCAGTGATTATTAAGATTAGTTCTTACAAGGCAGCAGGCAGGTTACTAGGCTTTGGAACGGAGCCAAAATATTAAAACAAATACATACATTGCTTTTGTTATTTGTTGTTTGTTTAGGTATTACAATTGGACTTTGGCTGCTCCCCTGATCTTAAGTTTGCAGGCATTTCAGAAGAATTTACCCAAGGTATTTGCTTATATTAATGGTGTCGTTTATTAATTGGACAGATGTTTGAAGTTTCTGGAGTAGCTTTTGTTAATAATGTTTTAGGCCACAGAGGATGCTTGGGTGAAAGATAGAATGCCTAAAAAATCAGGCCGCTGGTGGTTCTGGAGAAAACGAGCAGACAGCACTACAAAACAGGTAAAACCAGCTTACCACTAGACCAGATTACTGTAATCCTTTGCAGAGCGTTCTGTATATCAGAAGAACAAAATGGCTGTGTGTAAACATAAAGGCTTTGTTTACACTCACTGATTAGTGCTTATTAGAGACCTTTAAGCAGTTATTGGTCTTTTAATCCAGCTTCATTTCACCACTCGTTCTTGGAATCGCCTGAACAAAAGGACAAGGGCATATCTTTGTTGTAAAACACACAAAGCTTTTTCAGTCATTCAGAAATCATTCATCTGATTCGTTCGCTGACCTCAAACGGCGCTTCTGTAATTAGCACAACACAGCAGTGTGGAATTTTACAGCCGCCATGTAGAAATAGACCAGTTAGTTTATAATCTCTCAGTAAAAACCTGCATGTGAGGAGAAAAACATTGTTAGAGGTCATACAATAAATATACTCAAAGTTATTGAGCTAACAGTTGAGTTTTATAGCATTTCTGAACAACAAACCCAAATTATAACATATACACAGATATATCATTAAAGCTACCTGTTGGTAAATTTATGTTTTGGGTACATGGTGATGTAAGATGGTTTTTCTGTGTTGTTTTACAGTCGGAAAGCACTGGAAAGCTGGAAATTAAACAATCCAAGCTGGATGAAAGCAGCTCCTCTTTGTCACTGGAGAGCCATCCCTGCAAGTGAGTCAGAATCGCTGAATGACGACAGGAAGTGCCGTTGCTAACAACCAAAATATGGTTCACATTAAATATGGTTCATATATGGTTCATGAAATGTCCAAATAAAAATATGAAACTGGTGACTATTCCTAAACAAAACTCATAAAATGGAACCAAAGATGCTAGATGCTAACACAAAACTAGCTTTATCAGCTAGTTACCAGCCATTAAACGTTACAAGTATAGGTTTTACCCGTGTCTCTTTCTCTGATAGCTAACTTCAGATTTTCCACCTTGCGAGGATGAGAATCGGGACAGTCCAGCCTACTTTCTGTCGCCTCGGTCTCTGTGGTGTTCCTGTGGTCCAAATTAGGAACCTGGATATGCATGCTAATTTAGTTCACCGGTTCTGTTTTTGCACAGAGTGGACACCAGGGATTTGTCCAGCGATGAGGAGGGACAGGAGGTGAGCGCTGCTGCGTCATCAATGGAACGCAAGGTCCAGTCCGACTCCCTCGGTCATACCTGCACTCACTCCTACCGCAAGTCCCTGCGGCTCTCCTCAGACCAGATTGTGAGTCTCTTTGTAAAGCTAATTAAAGGAATCGGTTACCCACAATTACAATTGTTCCATCTTTATTTCACCCTTATGTCAGTCAGGTATGACTTTTTGCTCACAAATATCAGTGGCACCTATTAAGTTTTGTTTGGATATAAAATGACTAAAACATTTCTCAAAATATCTTCTTTAAGAAAAATACTGGTTGAAATACTTGGTTGAACCATTCCTTTAACATTCCTTTAAATACTGTAAGCTAAACTGAACTGTGATGGTTATCATGTAAGGCAGTATTCAGGGGACACTTACTTTGTGCTTCTGACTCGGTAAAAAAACAATGGTTTAAAGCTGTCTCTGAGTCTCCTGCTGAGAAATTCTGTAAAATTCAACTCAGTGACTCATTCTGAGGGCTTGTGTCATTGGTTTGCACAAGAGCTCCCCCTGTTGGCAGCTTCAGATAAGTGTACAAGCCTAGGTCTGTTAATTAGTAAATTAATGAAGACTTTGTAGTGTAAACTAGCTGACTGCATTGTTTAAATTAAGTCTCAGGGCTCGGGTCCAAATAAATCTGTGGTTAATAACTAAATAGTAGGAATGCGTTGTGATTAAAGCAGCAGTTGGGCATGTTTTGCTGACTAGCATTTGAGTCGTGCTGTCTTTGCTAGTGCCTGCAGCGTCCAGCCGTCCTGTCTGTGGTACAAAGGCAATCAGTCTTGTTTTTTATGTGCTGCAACTCGTACAGCAAAGATTAACGTTAACTGACAGTCGAAAAGCATTGATCTGTGACTAATGAGCAATACTTTACCTACAGGCTAGTCTGAAGTTACAGGAGGGACCCAATGACGTGACTTTTAGCATCACCACACAGTATCAGGGAACGTGTCGCTGTGACGGAACCATCTACCTTTGGAACTGGGACGATAAAGTCATCATCTCAGACATCGATGGAACCATCACCAAGTATGTGGAGAAACGCTTTCATCTCACCTTTGTTTATACACAAAAACACCTGTTGGTTGTTTACGTGCAAAGACATGTAGCAATACAAACATAAGGGGAAAGCGTGTGCAGAAACGCTTCCTATAGTTACTTGCCACCTGGTTTTTAGTGCCTAAACCAAAATAGCTTTATAGATCAAGGCAAAGCTGACTACATCCAAACTAGCACTTGGATTGTGTGGGCAAATAACTAAACTTAATAATAACAATCTCACAGTGCAGCCCTCTTCACTGAAGCTTGGAACGACAAAGACAAGGTGCGATTTAAGGACCACTTTTCCTGAGTTTTGGGTTTGTTTTAGCCACGTTTCCGGCCGTTTGATAGAGTTCACAGCACTGGTCCAATACCGGCCCATTGGCTTTGGTTTTTTAATTACTGCGAAGCCGTCTGTAATATCAATGCGTCTATGCAAACGAACGCTCTCCGCCTTCAGACTCCTGCCCCCAGAGGCTCGTGGGTGGCAACATCAAACCGACAGATTTGACTGCAGCTTATTATTTCTTTGACCCGTCGCCTGAAACATCTCGCCGAGTCTGTGAAGCAGGGAGGCCGACTGTGTGGCGCGTCCAGACCGGGACTGGGCTAGCAGGGGGATGTCACCATAATGAGCCAATTTAAATCTCGCTTTCCCATAATGCCACTCAGACCGAGTCTGACATAAAACGCTAAAGCGGGGAAAAGATCCTCATTAGTAGATGACACAGAGTTCAGCCCAGGCTGAGAAAAATCTCTCCCCTTCACAAGTCGACGAATGAAAAGAATGTCAGCTGTATTGAGGACCCTGGCTGAATAAGGCTGGACTTCTTCCAAGCAGAACAAAAACACTCTGTAGGATTTTGCTGTTTGTTGTTTTTTTATCCACATGTTTCGTTCAACTGTATGTTTCTTTGCTTGCAGATCAGACGTGTTTGGGCAGATTTTGCCTCAGTTTGGCAAGGACTGGACGCATCAGGGAATCGCAAAACTGTACCACTCTGTGGCCGAGTGAGTTTCTGATGAATCCTGGTTGTTTTTTCTTCACTAACGGAGCAAAAACAACAGATTAAGAGTCTTAAAAACTGTCAGGCTTGTATACACATGCTTGTGTTTTCCAGAAATGGCTATAAGTTCCTCTACTGCTCAGCCAGGGCAATTGGCATGGCCGACATGACACGAGGGTATCTGCAGTGGGTAAACGACAGGGGTATCATTCTGCCCCGCGGACCCCTCATGCTTTCTCCAAGCAGTCTCTTCTCTGCTTTTCACAGGTACAGCGTAAAACTCACAGTCAGAGTGGTTAGAATTCATGTCCAAAAGTTTCACAAGAGCCTGATTTTATTCACTCGGTCTCCGTTTTGTTTCCTTTAAAGGGAGGTGATTGAAAAGAAGCCAGAAATCTTTAAAATTGAATGTCTCACTGACATCAAAAATCTTTTCCTGCCAAACAAACATCCCTTTTATGCCGCATTTGGAAATCGAACGAATGTGAGTTGGAACGCACCAAACTTTCTTTTCCCAGTCAGTGCCAATGTATGCTGATCTCAGCGGGTTAATGTGTGGATGTGAGGTTGAGGCTTGGCGTTTTGATGATGTTGCCTTGGCAACGCCATCCCCTCAGGCTACATCTGGGTCTGGTTTGTATGACCAGCTGGAGTGGGCGGACCTTCGATGATCCAGCTGAATAAATTATATTTTGGGGTGGAGTTAGATGCTGATTGTGATGCAATTTATCTGTTGTGTAATTTATCTCAGTGAGCGTCGAGATCTGAGGCTGGTTTAAAAATGGAAATTTCTGTACAAGTTTATTTACTGAATCTTAGTCTTTGTCTAATCTTCTGCCAGGATGTCTTTGCCTACAAGGAGGTTGGAGTGCCACTCTGCAGGATTTTTACCGTCAACCCCAAAGGAGAGCTGATACAGGAACAAACCAAGGGCAACAAGTCCTCGTAAGTGTGCAAATTTATTTTCAGCACCACATTAATACGCCTTGAAGTTAGCTTGGGTTGAAGATAGCACTGAACCTGGATTCCATAAGATGTTTTGGAGACCTCATTCTTCATTTCTTGAGACTTATTTCCATGGTTCCTTTGGAGGTTCCTTTGGAGTTTTTTTCACACGCTCTTTCTCTTCTGTTTGTTTGTTTGTAGGTACAGTAGATTGAGTGAGCTGGTGGATCATGTCTTTCCATTGCTGAGTAAAGAGCAAAGCTCAGCCTTCAGTTTCCCAGAATTCAGTACCTTCTGTTTTTGGAGGCAACCCATCCCAGAAATCTGCCCTGAGGACCTGCTTTTATAAGGAGGCCCTTTCTCAGTTGATGAACCTATAACACATCACACTCTGCCATCAGTGCTGCTTAGCCGGTACTCTTGAATGTCTCGCATCCCTGGTTCTTGACAAATAGAGGGGGCATCCTCTCCCACCCTGGACACTGGAACTGCGCAGAAGCACAAGTTTAGAAACTAGCATGAGGGACAACTCCAAGTTAGAACAACACATCACAACATCACTGTAGATTTTTCACAAACAAAAGTACTTTGCGCTGTTCTGTCTGGTAAAATCATCAACATTTATAACCTGTATCATTTTGATTTAGCTGCTAAGAGTTAGGCTGCTTCAGCTCTGAAGAAACTTACTGCTGACGGGCTTATGTTTACAGTACTAGTTAGTGTTAGTGTTAGTTACGTGACCAACGGCCTGTAAGCTAGAGGAATGAACTTGAGAGACAAATGTTTGGGTATGTGTAAAGTTAAAGTGGCGTAAAGCTATATTTTGTTAAGAACCGAGAGATATTCCTTTAACTACTAATTTAAATGTCTCAAGCATTGGTAATTTGTATATAATGGCATTAGTTAGAATTAACTAATTAACATGCACTGCCTTTAATGCGACAGGTGTGAGAGTTGGAATCAGTCTCTGGTGAGGATTTGAGCGCTTAATCCTTAAAACTAAACCTCAGCAAGACTATAATACAGGTTTAAACTAAACCTATATTAAGTTATGAAGAGTGTATATATATTTGCTTTCATTATGAAGGTATTGACAGTATGTTATTGTACCTTAAACAGGTTGTGGCCTCTGAGACAAGTGTTTTTTTTTTTCAAAGGACTTCCATGTTTTCCGATAACCAGGGTTTGCATGCATCGTTCGAAATGCGACTATATTAATCCGTTTTATTTATTGATGCTTTCTGACAGGGTTTCAAGCATCATTGTACATTTTTGCAATTTTTTTATTATAGCACAGTATCAAAGTTGATGAGCAAGACAAGGAAATGTTTGGGTTTTTTCTGCATGCTATGAAAGTTGATTGAAGTTATGAACCTTCGTTTAAGATGCTGGTCACTGTCTCAGCCTTTTCCTCACCGTAAAGTTTTAAACCAGACCCCTTTGCTCTGGTCAGGTTTCTTTAAGATGTCTTAATGTTTAATTTTAGAGCACTGTGTTCTAAAGTTATTAGTAGTTGTACAAAATTAGAGCACAATGAAATTTGTTTAAGCAAATCATTTATATAGGGAACATCTGGGCATGGTGATGTTGACTGTTGTGGTTTACATGTGTGTGTTGCTTTTCTTGTTTTTAGTTGTAAATTGGAAATGAAATCTGTTAACTGTTAACACAGGAAACCCATTCTTTCTATGAAAGTAAAATCGCTGTGTGGGATGGACACACTCATCTTAAACGTAACATTTAATGGTGAAAGACAAAGAAAAATGTAAAAAAACAAATTGTTAAAACTGCTGTTGTAAGTGCTGAATGGTTTAACGTCTCATCATCTTTGATGCCTTGTGTTTTACATGCTTTTATTTGTAGCTGGTCACTGTGTGTGTGATTTTCTTTGTTTTGAAGTTTCACATTAAGTTTGACCAGCATAAATATGTTTAAATAAATGATTGTAGAATAAATTTACAAAAACGCCTCTGGTTTGGACCACGTTTATGAATCTATTAAAGATGTATTTACTACAAGCGTTGTGGACTTTATACAGAGAACAGTTGCTAATGTATTCACTGTTGAGCTGAACAAATCTTCACTTGTTTTAATTACAAACCTCAGGGCCTTTAAGTGTTAATTCAGCTGTTGGAAGAAAAGTCCAGATTGGGAAAATGATTTGACTGATTCCGTGGCTACAGCAAAGTAATTGCTGAATAGCACAAAGTTTGTAGTTCATCAATCCACAATCCTTGATTTTCTTTTAAACTGTTTAGAAAAAAATCTTTACAAAGAAATGTTTTCTCTGAGACTGTGAAACCGAATTGAACCGCAAATGTAAGATTCATCTCTTAAATCATGCAAACTAGCAAGTTTTAAGCTACTATAAAAACACTGGCTGTAAAAACTATTATTCACGTTGAAACCTTGTGACGTGATTCTCAAAGGATGAAACGACATACATGTATTACTTTATTGTTGTAAAAATATATAAACCTGCTTTTACCTTTATACATTTAAGTTCACAATTTATAAAGAAACTATATAGATGATTGCAAATATATAGATTGTTACTTCAACGCTATGCTCTGTTTCTTTGGCACATTTATTGTGCAGGGATGGTATTTTAATACTATAAACGTGTTCCTTCGTTAAAAATACATATTGGCAAATTGCAAACTCAAAAGTGACTGAGTTAGATAAATAACCAAAGCCAAACTCTGTTGCACAGTCGCAAATCTTACATACGAGGCAATGGCTAGACTTGCATTAAAACTTTATGGGTGATTTATGGCTTATCGCTTGGCATGGGGTGAGTAGAGAAATACAGCGCTGAAGGTGGAGAGGATCTCTCTCGACTCGGACACCGCCAGCCTCCCAGCGGTGCGGACCAACGACACCGCGTCCCCCTGCCGGAGCGGAAGGATGAGACTGAAGGACGCGGAGCCGCCACATGCGCACTGATCTCGGTTCAGCCGCGGGTGGCCGCTCCAGTGACCCGCCGTGTCCAGCCTCTGGACGCTGCGGTTGGAGACGGAAAGCACCGCTTGCGCATGTTCACCCCGCGGGGCTGTGAGAACAGCGGTAACCCAATAACGACCATCAGCGGGCACCGTGAAGACCCCTAGAGAGGAGGAAAGTAGTATATGGGTTGTACACTAGTCAGTCTACAAGAAACTACAAAGACACTCTTATTAGTGCACGATACTACTTAGGGCTTAAGATATCATGAAAATGGTTCCCAATGATGTAAAATATGATGAGACATAACTAATACAATGTATTGAAACATAAGGCACTTAAACCAAACATTATTATGTCCACAATAAATGGTGTTTCTCAATAACTTACAACATATGAAACTAGTACTAATAAGTCCTACATTTCCAGCTGTGGTTATATGGATTATGGCACAGGGTTGATTGGTTATATGTCCTGTATACAATGTATATGTCTTATACATTGTTAGCATTTAATCGAATATGTTGTTGTTGAATTCATACATTTCCCAAACTACAGACCAGCAAACAAGGAACGTTCTCAGACCAATGGCTGACATCCTTTAAACGTTCTTTCTACATTATCAAAAAAAACAGTAGTAACGTTTTTAGTAATGAACATTTTTTAACATATCCTAAACATTACTTTTAAGTGGGTTGGGCAGACATTTTAAAAGCTTGAATAACTTTCTGATATCCAAGCAATAATGCTAATACCATGTCTAAAGAACTGGACATTTTGAATGCTGATAGAACTGTTTTGTTGCTGCTAATGGAAATGTTAAGTAAACGTTTTTACAACCTAAACGTTTATCTGGGTTGGATCTTTGTTCTGGTTCTGAGCTCTCTAACGATCCAATGACTTGAATCAGGTGTGTTAACTAAGGAAAACTTACCTGTCTGAGGGTTATAGTGGCTCCCGTCATTGACTAGCACCCTGTCAAAGCGGATGATACCAAAGTCTCCTGAGAAACTCTGTATCGAGAGTCCAGCTGAGAAGGAAAACGGGTCCGTCAGGGAGCTCTGCTGTGACACTGTTGTGAGAAACAGACAAACATGTACGTTTAAGAGTTTAATTTTCACTCATTATGAGCTGATCGTGACAAACATGCAATTTTGATCTTTTGCAATTAGCTTGACAAAAAGTGAGTGTTTAAACTAATAAGAGATGCAAAAACAGGTTTTAATTTATTAAAATGTGGTGAAATTACAATTTAACTACCTGACAGGCGTTTGCTAGCATGACAAAATGTAAAATAACTGGCTTCCAGTTACATTTAAAATCCCTGACATATTGGTAATGATTTTGCATGTATCATGCAAAAAATGAATTAAACTAAATTAATTAGTTATTCAGAAGCAACATTAAGCAATAGAGGATTAATTGTAATTTTGTTGTATTGTGTTTTGTTACCTGGAGTTGCGACGGGTCCCTGGTGTGCAAGATTCCAGGGAAAATGAGCAACTATTAACAAAATAAATGTTCAGTGTTTTAACAACAATACCAGCAAAACAATTAAAGAAAACTGGAAACTTGGGCAAAAACCCTCCAAAAACTACATTCAGTGATGTTACTGTTTACCTGGATGAGGTTGTCTCATATTATATAAGGCTGGATTAAAACCACCATAACCTGTGAAAGAGATGAACAGATTTTTCAAACACATTGATACTTTAAGGTAGAAACTTCTGTGATGTTTCCATTAGGTTAATGTTCCAAAAGTACAAGGAAAATGTAAAACATCCAGTTTTTAAAAGCTGTATTAACGTTATCATTTCGTTACAAAAACATCATCCAAACTAATCCAAGTAAATTATTAATTATGTAACGCTTTTAAAAAATGTGAATGTCAATTTATTATTAAACAAATATTAATTTGTTGCAACGTATTATAAATATTAAAACGAATATAATCTTTCATGGTACCTGGTGTGCCTGCGAATCCTGTGATAGGTGTTTTTGTGTCCCTCGAGGTCTGATCCCTTCTGACTGTTACTCTGCGCACGTACCCGGGTGGTCCGGCTTGTCCTGTGACCACCATCGGATGGTGCAGCGTAGGATGGTTGGGTTGTACAGGGGGGCCGGGCTGCCTGGGGTTGGTGGGCCGCTTGGGCAAGTAGGGGTGTTGTGGATAGTGAGGTTGGCGTACGTGGGGGCGGGCCGTGACTGGAACTGTTCTGTGAGGTATTATCAAAGGTATGTGAATGTGAGGAATATAAGGTCTTTTGGGCTTTAATGGGGCTCTAGATTCAGGAACCGTCTCGGTTCTCTCCTGAGTCACAGGCAGACCTGTGAGAGAACAATGCAGAGGAGACTTAGCTTGGCTGTTGTATTGCTCATGCTAATGCAGTTTTGTTTAAACAATAGGTGAATTTTTCAAGAGTATCTAAAAACACCCTTTTCCATTTCATGAAAGTAAATGAGAGTCACTCTTCAAAAAAAACAAGAAACATTTAAATTCTTCTGAGACCACAGCAATGGCTTTGTGTGAATGTTTACACATAATGGTCTGTTCCAGTGAGAACAACCTATGTGATTCTTATGTTATTTTGCAGCATTAAAACACATCCTCATTTACTTTACATGGAAACAGTATATTCTATATACAAAATCTCTCCTTTGCTTCATGGAAAAAACATACAAAACATATATGTCAGTCATACAAGCTTTTAACAACATGAAGGTAAGTAAATAATTAAAACTTTTTATTACTTTTCTTCTGACCTTTTTCCTTAATTAAACACAAAAATATAAACTGGTGGTCAGATAGTCAGCCTTTATCTTACAACATTACCCATAAGGCTTGAGTCACAGCCCATATCGTCCAATCCATGAAAGCTGTTAATTTCTAATATTGTTAGTATTTCTGCCAAACATATTGAGGCCAATGGAGATGCTTCTAAAAAGACCAGAGAAAGCTTTAATGTTCCTTTCAGTATTAGAGTTGAACTTTGTGGTACACCTAATATCCACAAAGCCTTTGGTCTTTAAGCTGTTGTCAGTTCTGTCTGAGTCTAATGAGGAAGAAAATCTTTTTCTCAGTTCACACTTCAAGTCTTAAATTTCTCAGTTTCCTTGCATCCGTTTTTCCAAACCCTTATTTTGTGTCTTTTTATCCATTCATGGATTACAAGGTTTTCAACAGCTATGTGAAAAAATCTCCTTCTTGTACCAGATGCTGCTGAGAAGTGAAATGCATCATTTCACAATAAGATCTGTTTTTTAACCTTGGATTTTATTGGCTGTTGTAGAAATTGCTCCAAAGGGGAGGCGGAGCTTGAATCGCACGAGTTCACGTCAAAGATAATCAACTGATTCTGTCAATACGCACTTAGCTAAAATCATACGTCAGTTCTGTTTGCGTGTGTTTAGCTGCTGCACAAATATCAGATTTCACACAAACATATTTCCAGCCACAAGCCCTAAGGGATAACATGCATCTATCTGTGTGTTTCCCACAAGTCTGTTTGGCAGACAGAGCAAAAATAACTGACTCATCATCACACACAGATACACAGTCATGTGGTGTTTAAACCGAATCACCGGATACAGAGACTCTGGTGACACATTTTTAAGAGCTCTAATGTTTTAATGAATTTTAATGAACTTACTGGAAAAATTAAATTATTTAACTGGAAGTGAATTCACCGCTCTACTTTAGTACAACGCTCTCGTTTGTTGACAGTTTCTGGTTAGGAAAAATCTCTGCAGGGTGCAGTGGTCCATACACACACACAATAACACACACACACAAATACACAATAACACACACACACAAATACTCAATATCACACACACAGATACATACACAACAACACACAATAACACACACACACACACACACAATAACACACACACAGACACATACACAATAACACACACACACACACAATAACACAGAGACACACACACACACAAAATTGCTGTTGAAAGTTGCACCCTGTCGTAATGACCAGACCTCTATTCGTAACCTTGCTGGTGGTCCGATCCTTTCCAGATGGGATCCTGGACTGTGAGAAACTCGAACCCTCACCCAGATGGGAAACACCTTCAAGTTCACCCATTAAAATCTGTTTATCTCATCACACAATGTGCAGAAGCAGCAAATGAGATGCCAAAGAACTCATTTAAAAATAAAAAGTGTATTTTAAAATGTGGACATCCAGCAAGAAGCAAAAAGTTCAGCTGATAAGAGTGTGAAGGGGTACGTTGAACTGTATAAAGTTCAGATTCATTTCAGAAGATCCATTTTAGAGGATATTAGGAGAGAAGATGATTAAATGACATCTTGAGAATGTTTGTTTTGGTCATGGCAAAATATTTGCAACAGACACAAGAAACAAGTCAAATCATTGTCTCCTAAACAAACCAAAGTGAAGATTTTTCTGAGCTCATTGATTTGTGATAAATGAATCAACGGTTGTGGGCGTTTTCTGTTCATCCCTAGAACATTCCCATGCCTGACTGATGCTCTGAACCGTGACGGCAGTAATGAGGAATCAATGAAGAGTCATTAGATTGAATTACCAGAATCTGAGCTGCAAAGCTTCACGGCACAGCAGCTCAGATGAGCTTCATCTAGCGTTACAGTATTGTGCAACCTGCCTCTCCCATGATCTGCAGCCAAAGAGCTTGAGTAACGCTGAAGAAATTTAGGGATGATGTCTATTGTGTTTCTGACTTGAGTTTTTCAAACCGTATCATGTCTCGCTAGAGCCTAAACTCGGCCGTTTGTTATGGGGAACATGCATAATCGACCGCCGCACGCTTTACAGGAACCGTCACGGCACATTAAGCTTTAACATTGGCTGCAACGCTTATTTTTATTTGAAGTTAAAGAAACAAAATTATGGTCTAATAATACTTCATAAAAGCTAATGTTCCTTTTACAGTCCTTTAGATTTGTGCAGATATATTGTGGAAAAACCCGCACGATAACACGGGTCAGCGATTAGCTCAAGTTCTTGGAAACGGGCCTTTGTTGTTGTAATACATTGGAGTTTGAAGGCCTCCGCCCATATTAGGAATGATGACATCATCCTCTAACAGGGGCTCCTGAGAACATACGTTCTTCTGTGACATCACAGTCATCTGCAAACATCTGCTGTGGGAATTCATCACCTCCAGAGGCACTTACATTGACTGTAGAGCTTTAATGAATACCAGACCTGCCCGCAGCTTGACTGATCTCACTCTCCATTGTAAAAGTTACAGGCAGTGAAAGCAGGGCAGGACAAAAAGATTGTCAGAGACCACACATCTCTTCAGCTCATAAAAACACTGGAGAAGAGGGATTTGGGTGTGCGGTCAATAGGAGGAACGAGGGACTAGTTTCTGAGAGGCTGAAGCCAGATTTATATTAATGTATAAACACAACAGTCCATAAAGCCTCTGTTAAACACAAACATCCATGCATGAAACCACATGTTCTGCATTAATGCTAAGTTGCTGTGTTGCTTGGTAACCATAAACTGTGCATAGTTAGGCTAATTTAGTGTTTTACATGACAAAATATTTTATCATCATCATCATAAACATATAACATTACTCATTAAACAGTGATATTTGTAGCATATTGATGAAGCTGTGTTAAGACTGTGCATGCCTAAGAACAGTCACATACAATCTCTCTTGTTTTATGGCATTAGCATTCAGGGAAAAACTCTTTAAAGATGTTTCTCATATACATGCAATTTATTAGTGTAAGTAATCTTTGTTTAAACTTGAATTTTGTAAGAACTTTACTTTAGTAAGTTGTCTGCAGTTGTCTGCAAGTACAAACTCTAACTGTGTAACTGTTGTTTGACACATAACAGGGTATAGGGCACAGGAAAACCTTTGCTGGCCCCCTGTTTCTCAGCAGCTTGGGGGCATGCAGGTTATTGTGTACGTATCCCCTTATTGGTTCAGTATGTTGAAAGGTTTCACTTAAAGAAAAAATAACATCTTATTGATGCCAAGCTCAAAAAGCATGAAAATGCCATATCTGCTAACTGATTAAAAATATGAGAAATCGAAAAATATATAAGGCGAAGATCCTGTGTTCCTGTAGCTCAAGTGGTAGAGCATTGTGTTGGCAACATGAAGGTTGTGGGTTCAAACCCAGGGACTACAAGTACTGCTAAAAAAGATGTGTGTGTTGACTCAATCTGAGTCTGTCAAATATGTAAATGACAGAATTAAAGCAAAATATGTTGACTGACTTGTGCATTGGTGGCAAGTGCTCCATTTTTCACTAGATCAAATGATAAAAACATGGATTTGTGACTTCCTCAGTTTTATTTAAATAAATGCTTACCATGTTCTCTACTTGTATGTTCCTTACGGATCTGCTTGGAAACGTCTGCAAGCTGGTTCTGAAAATTCTTGAGGGAGTTCTGAAGAGCTGTGATGTGTCCTGAATGGCTACCCACAGTGCTGTTCATCTTTGACACTTGCATCTCCAATTCTCCTAAAACGCTCTGGAAATGATCTTTACCACCACCAAGCTGTCCACAGATCTTCTCTAGAGCGGTTACTCTGCCATCCACCGCAGAAACGCCCTCAGCTACTCCATCTGTGTTGAACTTACACAAGCTCAGCTCTGTGGCTAATCTAGCATTCAATTTGTCTAGTTTGTCTCTTAGCTCCTCAATCTGGTTGTGACTTGGGCTGCTTTCCACCTGCAGATGAGGACCACCTGCGTGACAGCATGTGGAATTTAAAGTGTGAAGATCTTTGTTAAATTTGCTTAGCGTATCTTCTAATCCTGTCATAGCTCCAGTAAGGCTATTAACATTATCAGTCAAAGCATTAAGTCTTTTGTGAGTGTCCTGCATATGTGCATTGATAAACTGTTTTTCGGGTGACATTTTATAAATTGCCTCCTCTAATGCATGAAGCTTTGCTGTGTTGTTTATGATATCAGAACGTACATCGTCCAAGTCATTTCTGAAGAGTTTCATGCTATCTGCAACATTGTTGAGAGCATCTGTTTTTTGGGAATCGGTGGGTGAACTGGTCCCACAGCCGGCTAAGCATATCTGTCCAATGGCATTAAATTTGTCCTCCAACCCCTGTATGAGTTGCTTATTAGAATTAATTTGATTTTGCAGCGTATCATCAAACACACCTGGAAGTGAGCTGTTGTTCATGTCGATTAGCATAGCAGAGAACTGATCCTGAACATTGTTTATTTTTTCGTCCAGTAGTCTTCGTAGTGCAGCTACTTCATCATTAATTTTTACTGTAAGCTTCTCATCAACGTAAAAGCAGTACGTTTCTGCATTTTTCTCAGTGACGTTCATTCTGTCCTCCAGGTCTTCTAACCGTGAAGAAAGCTGGTCTTCATACTTCAGTGTGGATAGATGCTGCAGCTCATTGTCGATTCGGGCGTTGAGGACGCGATGAGCCTCCGCCACACGACTAATTTCCCGCCTCAAGTCGTTGTAGTCGCCAACGTCTTTCACATCGGTTGTTTGGCGATTCGTGCGCACGAGACCGTCCGATGTGGACAAATCCAGGCGAAGGTCACGGATCTCCTTTCTAAGCTCAGTTTCCTTGTTGTGCACTAGATCTGTTAGGCTCGCATAGCCGCTGTCCTTGACTTCCTCACATGCCTTTTGAAGAGACTCGATCTTGTCATTGCATACATTTTTTACATTGCTCATCTGGTCCTCAATGTTTGTGACAAGCTCCTTTTTGAGTTTCTCAAACTTTTCATCAATATAAGTCTGGAGGACGTCTATGTCCACCGGGGCGGCGCCTGCGACTGGAAGGCGTTGAGAGGCATCCATGAGCATTCGAATCTGCCCATCGTGCCCGGACACCGTTCCTCGTAGTTCCTCCAGCGCTGCATCTTTGTTTTTGAGGGCATCTGTCATATCATTCAGCCTGGCCAGCACTTGCTTAATTTCCCTCTCGCCGTGGGTGTGGCCTCTCATGGCCTGGTGACCGTCCAGATGCCCGACACGTTCCTCAGTGCCACCTGTTGGTGCGCTGTCGGGGGGGTTCCTGTCATTAAGGAGGGCAATGAGCATCTTGCTTGGGTCCCGCTGCAGCTCTGTGCGCAGGTTCTCAGCCATACCGGTCACAGCTGCCTGAAGATCTAGAACCGTCTGAGAAAGTCGTTGTACTTCGTCCTCCAACATGCGTGTCTTTTCTGCTCCTCGTCTGACATCGTATTGCCATGTCTCTCGTCGTTCTGGCCCTACAGTTAAAAAGTTAAAATATAATAAATGTGACCGCATGTAAATCATTAACATTGAAATGTGAATGCTGATGTCATACTTGAATTTAATTAAAGCCTTTCACTCATGCAATTGATAACATTTGATAACATTCAATAACATTTGATAACATTCAATAACATTCCCTACTTTGTGCATGCCGAGGTGGTCCAGGGTGGGATGGTTGGTGTGATGTGTGTCTGTTTGGACCACCTTTAACTTCTCTGCAGTCTGGACCCTGGTGTCCTGGGCAACATCTCCATTCTAGCTCTGTAACTGTCTTGTATGCGATCTTGTAAGTAGGTCGAAAACGAGTCTGATAACTGAAAAACCAATTGAGACGAACTTTTATGTGAAATTAAAGGTCAAAACCAAAAACAAACATTCTGACAATCATTGTGAATTGATCAAACATCTCAGAAAAACTTAAGCCGCTTATTGCTGTTACTTTAAACCCTGAGCGGTAGTCCGTGAAATGAAAATATTGGTTCATAACAAGATGAAAGGAAAGCTAAAGACAAGCAAACTTGT
Source organism: Yasuhikotakia modesta (assembly GCA_036877545.1). NCBI lineage: Eukaryota > Metazoa > Chordata > Actinopteri > Cypriniformes > Botiidae > Yasuhikotakia > Yasuhikotakia modesta. The sequence continues at coordinate 24,222 of JBAJNP010001997.1, read as the reverse complement.
GCAGATTATTAAGAGGGATTTTTAAAGAGACTCTGGCCTGATCTGTATAAGATTCGCTTAATGATGTTGATTTATTAGTTCTGATGAATAATTCTGCCAAAAGAAGCGAGTTAATTATTCTAGTTTTATAAAAAAAATACAAGTTAAACCACAACTGAATAGAAAAATGGTTGCTTTTAGCTTAAAGAAATTTTTTTTATGTATTATATCTAGTCACATATAGCAGCTGTGATTTTTTTTACACTAACCCACAACAACTGTGTAGTTTTGCTGATATATCAATCATAACTTTACTATAGATCAGATTTTTATTTTTTACATACTTGTAATTTAAAATAATATAATACATTTCACTCGCTATAAATTTAATCAATCAATCAATCCCTTGTGTGACCTGATGGGTTTTCAAAGCAAACAACAGCTAACATCATTTCCTGGTATTCCTAGAGGAGTGAATCAGTGTTTCGATAAGTGAGTAACATTTTCTGAAAACACCACAGTTCTGTTTCCAATTCAGGAACTGTTTTCAATTCAGGAACGGGACATTTATTGGAGTAACTAAATGTCTTTAACATTCATTTTATGCTAAAGGTTGATAACATGATAATCAAAAACAATCTTTTCCTCTCGGTTACTTTCTGAAACCAGTCAAGTTTTTAGGCAAGTTAAAGAAACTGCAGGCTTGGTTATTCAATTTCCTTACTTTGAAACGACAACCATGTGTACACAGATTAAATGAATTAAAGGGCATCACACCTGTAAAGTCTACAAAAAAATCTCTCTATACACTTAAAGTAAAATCTTAAAACTTGTTTGCTGTTTGTCAGTTAGGTGAATGGCAGCTATTAACAAATTAGATTTGTATTGTGCTGCCAAATCGAACTCACTCCACTATACGAGACTTAAATGTGAATAGGGCGTGAACCCAGATTCCCATAAAGGGATCCAGGGTAACCAAACTAACGCTGCTGCGTTCATTATGGATTGATGGAGTCCTAAAGGGTAACGGATCTACCTAAAACCAATACATCACGCCCCTCCCGGTCTCTGGAGGTACTTACATCACTTGTTGCTCACAGCCGGGCTGATGCTGCGGACAGGGCGCTGCTTCAGGTTCAACGTAACTCTCCGCGTTCCCTTGTACCGCGCAGCTCACGTTCTTGTGAACGATAAAAGCGCACCAGTTCCTGAAAACGATGTACAGACAAACGGGTCGGAATTAGGAATAAATGGGGGTTTGATCGTCTAAGTCAATGGTGGTTGAAGGCTTCAAACTGATAATAACTCAATGTGTTCAAATACCCCAGATTTGATAGAGTTTAAACAGGCGTTTATGTGCAAACGGTCTGAAATATGCTCGGTTTAGATTGCGACCTTCCATAATGTTCAGAAAACTTTAGCATAAAAAAAACTAATGTATGTTCAGTAAATTCATTCTCCTCTTGTTTTGCAGATATAACCAATGAACTTTAAGTCTACAACAGTTTAAACGTCATTTCAACATGTTGTCAAGAGTTAAACCGTGAATTGTACAAACTAACGCAAACTAACGCAAACTAACGCAAACTAAATAATCTTGACAAACTTTCGCCATTAAACGTATGACAGAAATCATTCATGCATCGTTCATGTCATTGTAAATGTTCTCACTTATTTCTGTGTTTGTGAAGTCCCGGATTTGCGCTTCCCTCGAAGTTGGACGGATATCCAAAAGTTACAGCTAAACTTATGATAAAGATTGTTAACTGTAAACACGAGAAAGTTGGCTTGCTTGCCATTGTTTGATCAAGTTAAAGCCTGTAAAAGATCAGTGTGAGAAAGCTGAGCAGTGTTTCGGTCTCCAAAGGCCAAAAGCTAAAGAAAGTACATTGAAGTTTCTTCTAAGTTTAACCAAGTTCGAGTGCGAAAAAAACTGAAGGTGGTCTCTAGTCTGCCGGGTTTAATCTATCCGAAAGAAGGGGGCAGGGGACGGGACAAAAAAACAAAAGCGCCCCGGTTACCCCACCGTGTTTAAATGAACAGTTTCCGTGCCCAACTAAAACATCTGCCTTTTATCTCCGAGTCAGGAAACTATTACTAGTTTATGGTGCAAACCAAGTAAAACTGTAAGAAGGAATAAATTAAAAATGTTTCGTTTCTTTAACATTGTTTAGATAGAAGACATTTGTGCTATTACTAGTCCTGTCCTTTAAAAGTAGTTTTATGACTGCATTGGAGATTGTGGGTGGCTGGTAGGAAGACAGACGAAAGGATGGATGGATGGATGGATGGATATACAGACAGATAGATGTGTACCACGCCACAATGTGTGTGATAACAGACTGGTGTCTCCGGTACTTGTTTGCTCTTTATTTTACCATTTTAATACTATCTTAACGTTTTACAACAACTATTAGTATAACATTATCCAGGTCAACACGACATGTTTTCACATCTGAATCTGTAAAAAGCCTAAAACGTTTAAACATTTCACTGGTATTTCTCATTGAAAACAGAAAATGGCATATGTTTTATTTTACTGAGTGTCAAACAAACACCATACAAATAACACAGAGGGCAGAAACCGACACACATGATCAAATCTTCACTGATGCAGTAAGGCGCATATTCAGGGTGGGCGTTAACTGGGTGGGATTACAGCCGGCTGGCAAACTCTGGACCATTTGCTCCATTAGCTCCAAGAGAGGGCAGTATAGACCCATTCAAAACCAAACACAATCTCATACAAAACCAAATGCGAATAATGCTGTCGCCCTTCCTATATTTCGTAGCTGGAAATAACTCGAGATGAATTGTGATGTTATCGTTAAATGTGGAGACAAGACCTCTGGTGGCACAAATATACATAGGTTTTATATACTTTGGGTCATCCTATCGAGCAGAAGTTCAATGAAAACGCGTCCCCAAACATGGCGATGTTTTACAGTCACTCTCATGAAAATAGCTCCTGTAGTTTCTCCGGTGCAGTCATGCGCCTTGTTGCGCGTTTAGGAGCCCCTTAAACTATTGAAACTGTAGCTTTAAACTTTTAGTAAGTAAATGACACAAAACCTTTAATCCATTTTTAGATAGCTCTGTTATTGCGAGCTTGTGACAAGTCACATTTATGATGGATCAGAAAAGGCTTTTGCGGGTGACCTCTGTTTGCGCCTTTGAAACAAAGCGCATCTCACGTACTTCTGCCTTCTCGCCAAACCTGTGCCCGTCCGATTTGTCAGACCGGGGCGTGCGGAGGGTGACAGCACGTGTGCCTCTCGTGTTGCTGTCAGTATAAGCCAGTATAAGGTGGAGAAAGTGACTTGGGTTTCTGTGTTATTGGCGACTGTGATCGCCGGTCCACACGCATTCTGGCACATTGCCGCGGTCCTGATGGAGGTGCGTCACCGCGCGCGGCTGCTCCTTCCCTGCCCGGCGCCACAGATTGTCCCACAGACTGCCCGAGTTTGCACGCTCGTGCACCACCAGTCTGAGAGCATTTCGTGTTTTTAGGGTTTTCTTGCTGTTTTTGTGGGACATGCGCTTGTTTTATTTAAAACATTGTTTTCTGCACAAGGTGCATGAACGTGTTAAGCTGAAATATTAGCGGGTCTAACCCATAATTTAACAGACGCATTTAACATCTACCCATCAAGGCTTTTGGGGGTCTGTTTCTCATTCTCTCGTTCTCCCAGTAGAGATACAGTGAGCTGTAATGTATTGCGTTTAAAATGTTAATATGGCCATAAGCCTTTTACTCATAAATTCTTTATGGAGGCCACGTCACCTAAAATGTTAATGATGCGAGATTACATTGCGGTGTTCAGCAACTGAACAAATATCACAGATGAACTGGGTTTATAAGACTTTCTGACTTAAACAGGGGCAGCAAAGAGCACCGGCTTCCAGTCGGGTTGAGCCACAATGATGGAGAACAGAAATAATGAACTGTGCCAAGCTTGTATAATGTGATGTTTTTATTATTGTGTCTTTCACTGGACCGTCTTATCCAACGCGTATCAAAATCAACCTCAGTCCGATCCAGAACGCATTGATCTATTCTTATGTATACCATTACTCGAACCAGTGTCAGTGTCTTTATGCACAGACGTGCCAGGTCCGGTGGTGTTTAACAGTGTCCAGGGAACGATTTTGCGCATTATTCATATGTTACATTATAATTGCAAGAGTTCAATGAACTCAACAAATCCATCAACGTTTCGTGTCTATTGTTTGAAACCTCCTACGTTTTCACAGCACCCACACGTGTCGCTCCACGTCTTTGACGCTCGCGTTTCTGAAGGGATTTGTTAACTTACACGCGTCCCGTTAAATGATGCGCATTTATTTTGCACCCTCCGGTTTCACTGCGTCAACTACAAATTCTGTTACTTTCCTGCTTATTCTCGACTTGATGGACCGCAGTGCTTAACTTTTCAATGCGATGCTCTTTGTTTTGGAATAAACGGGTGACCTTGAGGATTTGTGCGGCGTGACATCTTCTGCAGCAATGGAGTGGAAGCCTTTGAAAGACGCTGCAGTCGCTCATACACAAACAGCACCGGCCATCTGTCTGTTTGATCAAATATCTAAGCAAACATGTGCAGAAGAATCGGGCTTGGAATGAGAGTCACGTGCCAGACCTTGGATAAAGCGAAATGCATTCTGGTCAGGGAAAAAGGGGTCCTGGGTGCCCAGGTGCAGCATCCCACTTTTGGGTGGAAAAAAGCAACGTGCCTGTGTGCCAAATTGATTCTGATGCCTTAATCTCGCTTGTGGAAATGTCTGGTTAGACTTTGGTTTGTTGAAAGTTTATCATCAGGGAATTGATTAAAATTTCCCATGATTCAGTGGGATTCTAGCAGGAAGGTGATGCCATGAGTTCTAATGTTGTTAAATGTGCCTTGAATGCTAATACGTTTATTAACACAAGTGAATTGGTTTTACAGACTTTTATTAAACTTTGAAACATTTAATACCTAATATTTAAGTCCAGAGCCACAAAGTGTTAGACCTCAATATTCTCTTAAGTCCACTTTGTACATTCAACTATGAATTCAAACTTCATCTCTATTGCCCTGTTCTATAATACACTATTGTTTATGTGTAAGACACAAGGCGTGTTGCTAAAAGGGTAAAACTCACTCACTTTTTTACAGTAAAAACAATTTAGAAAGTAAGCAATTACAGTAAGCAATAGTAACAAATAATCACAGCCAAGGTAACTTCTAAAATGTTTTCTAAGCACTTTGATGGCCCACATCACTGTGGTTTCTAAAAGTGGAGATAAGGAGACTCAAATCAATAATACATGCTAAAGACCACCTAATGTTTCATGGAGACAGACCCCATTTTCCCCTGCTGTGGCTAACATCCCATCTCAGACACACCCATCAGAATTAAAGAGAGATAATGGGAAAGGCAGTGAGCTGGACACACTTGACTTGATTCTCCAACAAGCGACAGGTCAAATGAACACACAGGAGACTGAATGTTATATGAAGATTAGATCTTTCCTTATTTAATTAACAATATATTCCCACCAGTCTAAAGAGGAAGTTACGCATCACTGAATATTTCAGCGTCTTTAGTGAGAAGTTTTAGCAACTAGAGAATGCAAAAAAAACAACAGCGCCAGGAAAAGTGAGAAGCGCTACTAAACAAGCGTCTTACAACCTTCTCAGTGAGAAATTCCTCGTCGTGATAATGCTGTAACGCTTCTAAAATCAATACCAGGCTGCCAAACAGGTCAAAATGCAGTAAGTGTGGAATCTATCCGGGAAATAACGCTGGCAGAACACATCGCCTCCGTCCCGTGAGACTCCTCTTCCTTGGCCAATGAGTACAGGGTTAATGCATTCTGATCCCAGTTCAGCACAGAGTTTCCTCAAGCCATGCCATCCGAAATGCCACATAACACAAAAAGACAATAGTTTATTATGTCATTATGTGGTGACTGACTGAACTGTCTGTTTCCTCTTCCTGTGTCATTTCCTGAACTGGACATCTCTGAGTCGTGTTATTTTTAGACACTTAATGCACAATTACAACTAGAAAAATCCCTGCCGTTGTGCAGGAAGTGACCATACAGCCATGTTTACATCTGACTGCGCAGTATGTCAGCAGGCCAGAGGTTACCATCAGTTCATGCTTATTGAGTTACATCCAACCACACAGCAGAATTCTGTCTAATTTAATTCATGGCCTAGCTGTTCTTTAAGAAACACACACTGCTGTGCAAACTGTGCTTGCTGATGCCAGCCATTTACATCTGAATGAAACATTTTTCAGATGTATTCAAATAAGTTTTATTTATAAGGTGCTTTTTTACAATACATCTTGTTCCAAAGCAGCTTTACAAAGAATATCGGCTTCACAACGCAGCCCTCAAACTGACAGCCCAGCAAAGATGAAGAAACAAAACTAAGATGTTAAGTTAAACGAGGATAAAGTCTTAGGAAGAACTCGGCTAGCAAAGCCCACCTCACTTTACAAATGTATAGAATGTACATGTACATATTTGCACATATATATTTAAGCAAATTTATGCTAAAGAAACTGTGCATACATACACATAATTTACATTTAAACAGCCACATAATATTTGAGATCATTGTGACTATTAAATATTTCATAACAATGACACTGTATATATAAATATACATCACACGCACAGAATTAAAGTGTGCATGGCAATTTTTTGTGCTAAAGAAGAAAGTATTTAAACAATGTTATTTTAACTGCATCTATGTATATGGCAGCCATTTTAAAACCTATTTTAAATGACTGAGATCCAAATTTTATTTTGGATCGTTTCCAGCTTTGAATTCCCTTGAAATGCAAATCCCATCACTTATTAACATGCAGTGTATATATATATATATATATGAAAATAATCTTCAATTGCACTAGCAGTGTTTGTTTTCTTGTCACTGGAGACTGAAGTTAACCTATGAGGGGGTATTTTAGCAGCCGGCAGTGGGCTCTGTGCCATCATACAGCTGCCTGGCTTAGACTGGATGGCATTTTCATCCGACCTTATGGTGACATCTTCATAATGGAAAAGCATCAGAAAGCCTTCTGTAAAATGGAGTTCAATCTCCGATGCGTGCATTGATATGCAAAATCTGTAAATTCATCAGCTAGATATAAATCTGCAAGACGGATGTTGCCGTTTCCACAGAATAGGCTTATTTTTAGGCCACAGAGGATGAGACAAATGTTGCTGTTTGAATTATGGATTTTAGTTCATTCCAGGCAGAAAAGACACTGTGCACTGGAGTCTAAAATGATCGCTTTGTTAGGTCATTGAAAAACAGTGCTCATAACGTTCATCAAAACGCAAACATAAAAACACACAATCTGTTACCATGCATGAGAGTAAGATTTAGAATCAAAGCATTTGTAATTCAAGCATTTTAAATAGATCATATGTTTGGATTAAAATGTGCCATTGATACACAATTCCAAAACCTTTTATATGATGCCAGTAATTCAATTAGAAATGTCATAGAAGTTTAGAAAGGAAATAGATTGGAAAAATGTATCAGTCATTTTTCTTTTAAACCTGCACTTTTCCTCCATGTTTCCCGCATGAGACAACACCAGCCATCTTTACAAAAGCGATTAAAGATGGGCGTGTTGCTAAGAGTTTCTCATTTTCCTTTATGCCTCAGATAAAATTCCTTTTATTGCTGTTTTTCTTCTCCCTCTGAAACTTGTAATCAAAGAATATTTCCTAGGCTGCGTTTTATATGTGAAAACTTCATTAAACAATTACAAAAACTTCCTTTTGTTGCCTCATATTACAAGATTTAAACCAATAATCAATAAACCAACAATTAAAGGCATCAAAATAAAATCAAATCATAGTCTAATTTTTGAAATTAGATGAACGTTTATCATAGCTAATGGTTCTTATTGAAGGGCATGGATCAGTAATTTAGGTGCCTGAAAAAGTGCCTGATTTTAATGAAAAGCTTTGCAATAACATTTAAACTAATGATGAGTGTCTGAGGGAGGTTCACATGTACCACAATCATTTATTTGAGGTTATTGCATGTGGGTGGGAACATCTATGTTCTGTATGTTTTATGTTATATATGTTCTGTATGTTTTATAGGTTTAATTTCAGTTTTAAAATAACACAGAACTTAATGAGTTTCTCAGGAGGTCGTGGCTGTTGCAGATAACTGCACATTATCTTTATATTGTCATTTTTTTAAATACTCTGTTATTTAAAGGGTAAAAGCAAATGATTTTCCAAAGCTTACAGTGTGAAAGATCATTTAATTCCCTCATGGCTAAATTCAATACCAACAGAAATACAGCAATGCACTTTCTCTCAAGGACATTAAAGGTGGTTTTTAATTCACAATTGGGTTTCTGTTGTCTGTCGATAAATGAAATCTGAATGCACACTAAATAATTCATTTTCAACATTTATATCTGACAACCCTAATTGATTGTTGTAATTATTGAAGAGAGAATTCAAGACTCTTGTTTTTCAAGTGTGTTGTTTTGAAAACCCACAGATTTATTTCTTGCCCTCGAAACATAACTGTGATCAAATTAGCTGCTTCTCTGTTGATATTGACAATATCTTACAGCATTATTATTTTCTTGATGAAGATGAAGATTCACTCTTCCTCGTGTCACACCTGCTCATAACTTTCCCTCATTCATCCATCTATCTATTCTTCTGAAGTGTTACCATAGAAACCTTTTCAGCTTACATCATACTCAAACCCAATCTCAAAATATCATATTATTGGTTTACTAAGTAAACAGGACTTTAAAGATTAACATTTGTATTGCTTTTAGCCAACTAACAGAAAATGTTCTCATAACGTTATATAGTGTATATCAAAAGTTGCTGGAGGAATATTTAAGCAATATGATATCAGCAATATGATACATTTGCAAAATGGTCCATTAAAAACCTCTTGGACTATATAGCATGTGTTGTAGTGAGTGTGCGGTTTATGTTCCATTTATTGGTTGCATGACTTATGAAACCAGGAAGCTATTAAAGTAGGGCAATTTGAATCGCACTTTGAGTTCTTGGCATTAATTATTGTAATGTTTGATTATTAATGAAAGCAACATTTTTCTGATGCATGACATGCAACTAATTCTCATCATTTTAACTCACATCACTTTGTGTAAAACAAGAACTCCAATCAAATTATTTGTCACATTTTATTTTCCTCATTTATTAGTATTAAATCCCCCAAGTAGCTTCTTAAATTCACATCCTGTCTTTCATTATTTTCAAGATTTTTTACAACTTCTTATTGTTTCATTGTGGGTTGTATCAATAGGCCTCTCTCTCTCTCTCTCTCTCTCTCTCTCTCTCTCTCTCTCCCTGTCCCTCTTTCTTTCGCTCTCTCTCCCTCTCTCTCGCTGACTGTAATGAACCCATTCATCAAATACGTTGTCAACTTAGCGTGTTTGGACACTTCAGAAAATTGTGTTTACAGATGCAGTGCATCTCTGCGCTTATACACATAAGCAACAACATTAATACGTCTGTATTTATTTATAGCTCTTCAGACGTGACACGGGTCAGACGTTTCTGTTTGAAACGCCAGCTGGTTTGCACTGAGAAAAACAAAATCTATACCCAGCGTTACTGTAAGATGGATATTCAGGGTTTTGTCGTTCACTCAGACGCCTGCATTAACCAATGAAAGCCGACTGCAGGTTTGGCCCCCGCAGTCACACGTGGCTCTGAGCTGCAGATGTAACGGGAAATGCCGTGACTGGCAGGCGCAGTGAAACGCTCGGACGGGGCTGTTTATCACGTCCTGCGACCGCATGACGAATTGTCTGACACAGCTGGGAGAATTTGTCATATTCGTCATCTTCATAGAGCCAGACATTATACAGCTCTTGCATTGTGTTCAGTTCTGTATCTTCATACCGCAAATACTTCAGTGACATCATTCAGTGACATCATTCAGTGACATCATTCAGTGACATCATTCAGTGACACCATACGTAACTTTGCGCATGAACGCTGGATTACAGTAACTGATTCTCTATTAAACAAAACTTCTATTAATCAAATTAATCTCTATTAATCAAAATTTGTATATCAAAATCACAAAAGTAGCATCATTCATTATCTGTATGAGAAAACCCTGAACAATTGAATGCCTGTTTCACAGCAAGCAGTGAGACTGATGTATTTAAAGTACAGGAAGTGATTGCATTCTATCCCCACCTTAAAAAAAAACCCTAAAAATAGACTGCGGGGAATTTTCTCAAACCCAACGTGAGAGATCGGGGCCTTTCTGCCTGACTGCTCCAAATAATCACCTGCTGGCGAAAATCTCATTATTTCAGGCCCTGATCTCTGTGTGCAGGGCAGAATAGCAACTAGGGCTCGGGTTGAGTTAAAAACTGTGACCCGTGCAATAAATAAAGTCTAGCTGAGGTGGGGTCGACAGAAGCGTGGACCCCACTGGGACCCCTTCAAAAAACCTGACAAACCCCAAACTGGCGCTAGAGATAGTTAAGAGACCTGGACCAGACCACAGACCTGTAGGTCAAGGAGTCGATTATCCATCAGGCCATGTATCAATGCATGCGTCTGCATCTATACACCCACTAAGAGTTTATATACCTCTATATATGCATCTATACACCCACTAACTGATTACAAGTGAGTTTTACTTGCGTTATGTCTTAAAAATTTATTCTCATGCAGTTATCTTCTATCCATTTGGATCTCACACTTTTGTTCTCCTGCTTTATCTACCCAATAACTGCAGCTTGGCATCAATCGAATGATTTACAAAATACTATAAAAAATTGTTTTGGTTGTTTTTTAATGATTGTTTAAAGAATTTAAAGTCAAATAAATAGTTTTATGCCAGAACTTTTTCAAGTTAGAATCTTTCGATCGCTGCACATCAAGGCATTAACAGAGGACATGCGCGAGCTCACTGAAATGATAAACAGAAAAAAACACGTAACTGAATGTGACAACTACAGTGACTGAATTGTTTAGATCTGTATTGTATTGCAACAAAATCAATGTTTAAACAATAGCACAATACAACACAAAAAACACAGCTTTACTTCAGCGTAAAACCATCTATTTTAACCCTGTCTGAAGGCTGTGAGAAAGATGTATGAGATGAGAGGATGAAAAATGTTAATGGAAAACTTTTCATAGGCCTTGGAAATACAAATCAAAGTTAGTGGCCGTTCGTTTCATAGATGCAGAAACATTTATCTTTACAAATGTGTTTGTTTAAATAGGTGATGAGCTGTTTCACTGCGTTGCCTCACGATTCAAAAGAACAGCCGTTGTATTACATTTCATACCTCACAGAAACGCTATTGATTTTCGAATTAAATGTTTCAGTAGGAAAAACACATTTTAAAATCAGATTTCTTCAGAGTAATCTCTCTTAATGTCATCATCTCCTGGACAATGAAATGTCAGTCCTGACATCACAATCGATCAAACAAATGAGATCAATATGTTGCACTCATTAAACTAATGTCTGTTTATGAGGAAGAGGAAGACACAAAAAAACTAAAAGGAGATTTAAGACCACTGTCAGATTCTGTTGTTTCAGCACTCTTGTTTTAAACAACTCTAATTAAACATCTGTTCTGATGCACTTTTAACATTGTTTTACATAAGAGCTGAAATCTATTAGCGCCACATGTTACTGCAGCAGACTGCAGGGAAATAATGTCTCCATATCTCTGCTAATAGACTTTATTGTAAGTTTTAATAAAGAAAATGTTCCTGTCACAGTAGAATTTAGCCAAAACGCGCATCTTCCTGTAGCTCAACTGGTAGAGCATAGTGTTAGCAATGCAAAGGTTGTGGGTTCAAACCCAGGGAATGCAAGTACTGGTAGGTTGTTATACTAAGAAGTTGTTTTGGATAAAAGCATCTGCCAAATGAATAAATGTAAATGTGCTGTGACATATATCCACACAGATTAACTTCTCCAGAGTGTGAAGAAAGATCCTTTCAAATAGCAGCATCGTAAGTTACAGTGAAAGACACTAAAATAGAGTGAAAACGCATCTTGTCTCACTTTCAAGTTTAACTTCAAATGAAAGTAAATCAACACCATTCGCGAACTCCACACATGATATTTCCAGATCCCGGTGTGCCGTTTTCGGAACGTTGAACTCAAAACAGGAAAACAATCGTGGATCCTCACATGTTTTTTTTCCAAAAGCTTAGTCATTATACAAGCTGTTGGAGGCCGCTAAGCCAAAACTTCATTAGCCGAGTACAAATTAATCACTTTTCAGCCAACGAGAGTCGTGCTGATGAGCAGCGGTTACTTCATCTGAATGATGACACAGCGGCATCCGTACGTGGTTTTAAAGTGATCCGGTCATACATCAATGTCCTCTTCCTGTCGTTTTACTCACAAGAACCTTCCGGGGTGTCAGGAATCAGTTTTAAATGACTTTAAGTCACTCTCCACAGAATAATCAGAGCCAGAAGCTTTTGTGGAGGATTCGATGGTCATTGGTTTGATAAGACTCTGCGCAGTCACATTGAAGATAATCACATTTCCAGGGACGTGTGAATATTTTCAAGACATATTCGCACATTTCTGATGGATGTGTGAAGATCTTTCATAGTTGTGAGAAAATCTGCTGCCCTGACGCCTCGTGCTGACCTGATGTGAACCTGAGAATCCTCAAAAACCACAATGAGACAAACCTGAGTTTATTTTTATGTCTGAACATGTCTTTCCTGTTTCCTTGTAGCCATCTGTGACTCTCTTTCTCTCTTTCTGTTTCTCTCTCTTTTTCTCTCCCGCTCTCTCTTTCTGTGTCTCTCTCTTGCTCTCTCTCTTTGTATGTGTGTCTCTCTCTCTTTCTCTCTCCCTCTTTCTATTTCTCTCTCTCTCTCTCTCTCTCTCTCTCTCCCTCTCTCTCCCTCTCTCTCTTTGTATGTGTGTGTCTGTGTGTGTGTGTGTCTCTCTCTCTCTCTCACTGTAATGTCATAAAGGCATAAAGGGTTTTCCTAAAAGAAGCTGATGACATTTGAACAGTCATCACCATGAGGAATTACTTTCATTAGATCTGATTTCCCCCTTTGAGAATGTTTCATCTTGCAGCACCAACAACATATTTACATTGAGGTGTAGCTGACAGGAAGGCCTCAAATGTAATCGGGTCATCAAAGGCTCGGTTCTGCTGGAGAAGGGGAATCCCTACATCAATCATAATTCTGTCCCTCATCCAGCCGTCTCCCTGCACATGCCGGACCCCGGAGACATGCACTCACGCTTATCCCCTGTCTGTTATAATGGTGCATGTAGACGACTGTGGAATGAATCCTTATTCTCCACACAACATGCTGTCAGTCAAAACCTAATATATGAAAATGCATCTCCAGAGCAAAGTTATCAAAATGACTAGAAAGAGTTTCACATTGTATCCTTTCGTTCAGATTGTCAGTTCAAACCTGCTTTTCGAATGTGAAACATCGATTGCTTTGGAAACAACAGTTTTATGTGACAAAACGTAAAATTTTCATATTTCAGGATTTTCATATTCCAGGTAATTTAATTGCATTGTGCTTTTACTGGGATGCTAATATTTGCGCTGTCAAGTGTCTGATATTTATTTATGGAGCGTTATAATAATGACTGACTGAGTTACAAAAGGTCTTTCTGTTTAAAGGTCAAGACGTGTTTTTTCTCTGAGAGATTTCAGCTTGGTATGCTGTCAGTCAGTAACACAGATTATTAACATAATCAGATTAACATTAATATAGAGTCAAATAATCCACTCACAAAATATCACACAGCTTTTTAAAGATGCAAATGCTAAAATCACGACATTAAATGTCACCTAGATTATCACAAAAAAGCAAATTATTAATGAATTTAAATGAAGTATTAGCTACTGATGCATCAAATGCATAAGAAACAAAATTAGAGACACTTTTAAAATAAAATTACGTGGCTCTTTTTTAAATGCTGTTTTTTCTTTAATCTTTTCACGCTCATTTACAGCAAAATTTTAGCCTACAAACTTCATGACATCCAAAATATCCAAATTATTAAATATTTCATTTAAAAAAAATAAGCATATGTTTGTTTTTATGCAAGACTGAGTTGGGAATAAACCTGCAAATTGCATCAGTCTTACCTCATAACTTTTGGAATATGTACTGTGAGTACGAGTGAGATGTTATTCAGAGATGACAGATGTCTGTGTAAGCTAACTGTTCATTTGCTTGTAAGTGGCTGATTCATTGCAATTATCACACGATACTGGCCCATTATTCTTATTTAATACCCAGATGTGTATCATTCAGTCCCTTGTGCAGGTCATACCACACAATAACATTATAACAGTAACATTATCTTCTGGAAAAGGAGACCGATATCTTGCTGGTTGCTCATGGTAACGATCATCAGATTTGTCTGAGTGCATCTTTGGTCGTGAGGGAAAGACAGAAGATGTTGACACTATCATGCTTGTCTGACTCCATTGAAAACACACCACAGAAAAAACATTCTCTCTAATTACAGATATCATTAGCCTGACAGACTGTGATACTATCAGACACTTAACCACAGCTTGTGACGGGAGCCCAGATAACAGTTTTAGGTTGTGAGAACGTTTCTCTAATGTTTTAATTAGTAAATGTGTTTTTAATTAGGAAATGTTCTAGGAACATTCAAGATATCTGAGAGACTGTTTTTATAGTTTTTGTAACTATGTTGCTTGTTGAACGTTATTTAAACGTTTTTAATCCTGTAACATTTTGAAAATGTTCCACTAATAACATAAGATAAATGTATTTAATATGAAGAATATATATACAATGTTAAAAAAAAGTTCTACTAATGTTTCTACAAGATAACATTGAGAGAACTAGCTAATGTTGTAAGAACGTTTTCTGTTAGCCGATAGGTTTCCAGTGCCTGTTTTGTTTTATGAGGATTAAACCTTAAATCTTATATTTGAACATAAATAAAACCACACATCGCCTTTAATGTACACATGTTAAATAAAAGTAATTTGTTTAATAACTCTCTGAATGTCTATTATATAAAATGACGATAAGACTAAAATCTAGACACATATTTTTCAAAACTGTGACATAACCGTCACAGTTAGACTTTTGAGGGCTGAAAAACTTGATGGCATAATCATTAACAGAATTTAGTTGCAGTGAGAATCCGGCAGATCATTTGCTCCCAGCATCACACAGACTCTCTCAGTTTAAATGAAGACTGCATTTGCATTTAAATCATATTTAACTGCCGAGCATCTTGTCATTTAAATCTGTCAGTGACAAGAACAGGAAACAGAATATGTGCAACTAAATCCTTCTAAAATATCTTGACAGATAAACAGAATAAAGGTTAAGGGAAGATTGAAATGGCATGTGTGTGTGTGTGTGTGTGTGTGTGTGTGTGTATGTGTGTGTGTGTGTGTGTGTGTGTGGAATAAATGAATGAACAATCAAACTGGGGTTTTCATTTGGGGGTATTTGGTATCATAAACTTTGAAAACCCCTTATATAAAGAAGAGTATGTTATATGTTTGTAGCTTTGTGTCTAACAGAGGTGGTGAGGATAACAGGCGGTGTGTCTGCAATGGTTATCCATCATTTACAGAAGGCAGTGGAACTTAGACTTTGAACTAACTTCTCTCTCTGTCACACACACACACACACACTTACACTCTGTGTGGCCTGTTCTCTGCTCGGGGAACCAGGCGTAGGCTGGTTTAATGGTTCCTTGCACAGCATTGCTCAGTGCGAAGAAGGTTCCCCGTGTTCTCGCCTCGTCAGCTGTGTGACATTTTGAGTACATATAGTTTCAGAGACGCTTTATTAGGAACGATACAAACCCCCTGTGAGCAAAACAAACATCACCAAATACGAGAAATACACTTTTACACCAGATGCTATAACCATAAGATGGATGCAAGACAGTTAAACAAAAATATACAATGTATACGTAAATGTTGGCATATATATTTTTAAAAAATGTTCATTTAAACATGTAGTTTGAACCAGCTAGATGGAATGGTTTGACTAAGATGACAACTATAAATATACATCTGATATGATTATGAAACATACATAAAACACTTAGTTTTTAAAGTTTTATTTCTGACTGAATCATCTCTCTGCCATTTCTCTCTTTTAAATGTGAGGATGTTTTTGTATTTGTTTTTGTGAAGCTCATGACATAAGTAATGGAAAAACATTCCAGTCTGTCTCCAATCTTCCAGTCTTGTCTGTATAAATCAAGACCAGTTTTACAAATTACAAATGGTCTGAAATGTCATTTGAACAGATTCATGCAGAGTCCGTATGAATCTGATGTTCTGCACTTGATATTCTGTAGATATATATTTCACTCTTTGTCAGTGTCTCCTGATGGGGGCGTCGGCGATGTACTTCGTTGGAGACCTAGCGCCTCTTGTCAGTTGTTATTAGCATGAACGTGAGAACCACTTTTCTCTGAGAAAGCTGCTGAGGTGGGCAAACAGAGGGACTTCAGAGAACACAGAGAGATTTTATGGGCTCTCCACAGAGGGACACCTCATTCCGTTTTTCTTCAAAAGCCTTCATGCTCTTCATCTTCCTCCTCTCTCTTTCTGTGCACACCAAAGAAACCTCTCAGCATCTCAGTCTGTCACCAAACAGGCAGAGATCTCCTTCAGCGAGAGCCACCAGAAAAGCTTGTGTGTCTCAGAACTTTGATCAGCTCTGAAACACATGCATTTCTTCTTTCGGTAGAATTATGCACAAGTCTTTCTGCAATGGATTTGAAATATACAGTAGGTTGCAAACTGCAGAAATTTAATGTCTCATTTAAAACAGACTTGGAAAGTTTTAAGACTTTAGGAAATGCTTGAAATTCTACACTGTTTCCAAAATTATATAAGTGAACGTTATCAGATTCATGCAAATGATCAGAGTTCCCTGCTTTGAAGATGGTGTTTGGAACATGTCAAATCATGCTGAGATTATAAAGCATCAGGTTTTGCACAAACTTGTGGAGTCTTTGCCAGCACCAATACATCATTTCATCAAAAGAGGGACCTACCAAATACGGTACAATAATAATTCATGGATTTCTTAATTGATCCAGTACTTAAATTATACAGAACATTTTTAATCCAACTTCAATTCAATTACTAATATTTATTTTTATATTTATTACTTATAAATGCAAAATTTTCCTGCATGTTCTTAAATGTTTGGACCCCACAATATAAGAAAGATGTGTTATTGGTATGTTTATGTTAAACTGAAATGTCTCTGTGTGTGTGTGCAACAGAGAGAGAGAGAGAGAGAGAGAGAGAGAGAGAGAGAGAGAGAGAGAAAGAATGTGTGTGGGTTTGTATACACAGGTGTGTTGGACTTTTACTAGAATGACTAAGAATTGACAATGACCTTAAAATCTGATGGATGGTTCAGGCAGCACCAGAATACAAAGACAGACACGAGTCCCCTTTGGCTTATCTTAAGGTCGTCACCAGCGGCTCTTGTCTGGGCATAAAAGACAATTCATTTCCAGCGCCCTTAATTTCAACAGCCTGAGTTCTCTCTGGTCTCCATCTTCGTATTGCTAAAGACGTCAAGAGGAATTAGAGGGACTGTGAGTTTAATTAATTTCTGGGGAGGGCAGAGACTGACATTAGAAGAGGTGATGCCAATCTGTTCCTCTGACAGCTGGATCTTCACTTGAGTCTCTGCTGTATAACCTCAGACAGACCAATTCTGATATTTGGGAAAAATGTCACACAAATGTGTTGACCATCATTGTATGACACAACAGCGAGCGACATTTCAAAAATAGATACAGGAAATGATGCTGCATAATCTAATGAACATGGATAATGGTTTTCTATATAGGAGGGAAGCATTTTATTGCAATAGGTGTATCACACACTGAAAGAGAAGAAAGTGCTACAGCTACAAAACTCACAATCTGTTTTATCAGACGCAGCATATGGAAACTTCTTAAAATATGTGACAGTTCAGCACAATTTGGATCCTAAAACACACATAATAATCCTTTGCAGACATGGTCTAAAAGAAAAAGTGTAAGAGAGTTTCACAGATTTGAACAAAATGAAAAACACATTTGGTTTCCTTTAGAAAAACAAAAATGTTTTAGGTTTTGAACACGCATGGAGGGGTCAAAGGTCAACTCTATGTCATCATCCGTGTTGGTTCATGCCACATGTTATGAGTTCAGATGGTTGAACTCTGCACACGCCCAACAGTCAAATCAGTCCATATGTGAAACTATTTACTCAGAGTCTGCTGTAGCTTAGCACAGATTTCTGCTCAACGTGTTTGAACTCTGTAGATGTTTTTGCACATTGTAATTGGGTTTATTCATGTTCAGATACTTTATAGAAAGTATATGAGTTGTGATGTCAAAAACAGCAACAAAGCATGAGTTTTAGTAGTCCTATTTCTGTCTTGTACTGACACTCACACACACAAAAACAAACAAACTCACACATCAAACAAGTTAATTTGCATTTTACATTTACATTTAGTTAATGCAGACATCACTGAAGGTTTTGTAAGCATCATCACTTTCCTGAAAGGTACTTCTTATTTTTGCCAGCCCTTGCTTTTTCTTGCCAGAAAAGAAATTATTAGGTTATCCCATGGGAATGTAGTGATGGCTGCTTCATGAATATTCCAGAATTGTTTTACATATTTATTTACAATGGCTCACACGGTCGCTGAGGACAGTAAACAAGATCAATAAACAACAGGGACATATTTAATATTGTTTCTCAGCCTGCCATCTTTTCACCCAGAGGCTGGAGATTTCTGTCAGAAACATGTTTTTGATTCAACTTCTCATTTCAGTTGATTTAGCCTGTGAGAATGAAGGGGGTGGTATAGATTTAAATAGATTTCATTGCTAATCCTTTCCCAGAACACACGTGTACCTCCAACCTTTGTGAAGGTGTGTGTCCACAGGTGGACAGAACCTAAAAATAAAACCTGCTGGAATCTTGATCATTTCTCCTGCTGGACTGTTAGTTGTGCTTTGTAAGGAGACAGCTGGTTTCTAGCTGGTCCAAGCTTGTTATTCACTGGTTTAATCTGGTGGACCATCTGGTTGACCAGCATAGTTCACCCAAAAACCAAAACCCTGTCACCATTTACTCATGTCATGTCATTCTAAATTCATTGTTCAAATGATGAGGAACACAGTAGATCTACAACATCATGACCATACAGGTGTGGGCAGCATCCATAGCATTCCTGTAGCTCAACAGGAAGAGCATTGTGTTAGCAGTGCAAAGGTTGTGGGTTCGATCCCAGGGAATGCTGAAGTACAGAGAGTACTGAAAAAATGTATACATTGAATTCA
This sequence comes from Yasuhikotakia modesta, assembly GCA_036877545.1. NCBI lineage: Eukaryota > Metazoa > Chordata > Actinopteri > Cypriniformes > Botiidae > Yasuhikotakia > Yasuhikotakia modesta. Next base: position 4,870 of record JBAJNP010001997.1, on the reverse strand, counting down.
CTATAAGTTGCAAAGACTTGAGAGTGTAAGATAGTGAGAGAGTGTAAGATAATTCTTAGATGGGAGATTCTGCTGTTTATGAGAAACATAGTTGTGAGTGCAGCGAACCGCAGATGGATGCCAGAAAGTGTATTAAAACACTTCCGTAATGGGCTTGGTGCTTCCCTGAATGACATTATTACCAATTCTTATTCTAGGTAGAAGAAACAATGAGATAAGCTCTCTAAACATCTTAGCTCATCTAATCTGCGTCTTTATTGCCTGTCCAAGAAGCGTTGTGAGATAATTACTTTATCGATTGCCAGTGTGTCTCTGTGTCTTTCTATACCTTATGGGGGGCTTATTTACTAGCAGATAAAGTGGTAAATTGTTTTAAAGAGCAGTATAATGGCTCCTTTTTACTTTATGAAGTATTCCATTTTAAAACTGCAGAGACTCACGGCCAGGTGATAGCCAGTTACATCACTTCCTGTTTCAGGAGGTCAGTGCTAATGGGGAGGAAGTGATGTCGTATCTCACCCATTTCACACAAATAGTAACTTACTGGCAAAACAGATGAGGCCACCTTTCATTGTACAGGGACCAAAACGTATCCTTACCTGGCCTGTCTGTCTAATGAAGACCTCTGTGCAACTGTGAGACTGAATAAGTGACTGATGCAAAATAAATTGATGATGGATGATGACTTCAGAGACTCCTGTGATGCTGTCAGAAACGCTTTGAGATTGTGACACTTCTCACCTCTGTCTCCTCAGGCTGTGTTGCTCTGTAAGCCGGAAGCGAGTAAATTCAGGACTAAAGTGTTTGACAACATGATGGAGTCGATCCTGGGACACGAGGATGTAAGAGCATTGTATGAGTGGGCTGTGAGTTACAGCTAGTAGCTTTATTTAAATCTGAGGCTACTTGTGGGAAATGCTTCTATTTTGAATGTATCCTGTTTACTATATATATTAAATATATATCCAAATATATATTTTCCACAAGCAAAACCAGCGTGATTTCAGAGACTGAGAACAGTCCAAAAAGCATCTTGTGTGTTTCAGTGATGGCAAGAAAATCACATATTACAAACTTTCTCATTCAATTGATATATAAAAGTTTATTCATTTTACATCATAACATTGTTTATCATCATAACATTACATAACATTAAACATTTTGTTTCTTAACAAGTTTTAAATTAGATTTTGAATACCAGACTATCAATGTGGTCCCCATAGATAAAACACAGATATCAACAATGTAGTTATAGCTTTAAATGTCCATTCTTTATCAGCGAACAATTATCTGACATCACAAGAGCACACAAACCAAAACTCCATTTGGATGATGGAAACGTTTCACCGGAACTGCCGATGACCTCACACGACTACATCAGGAAGAGTAATGGCCTCAGAAGACTGGAACATGATGTCATTTCATTCATTATTTATTCCTCTGAATCACATCAGCTTCAGTTATTCCATCCGTTTTAATCACATTTTGGCTTTCTTCTATAATTATCACTATAATTATCCTATAAATATACCCATGACAAAACCAAATACTATTAAAAGATATCTGAATTATGCACTGAAGTAAAATGATGTTTTAAAGTTACCTCCGGTTTTCAAAACAGATTTTTCCTCAAAGAATTGGAGTCTAGGAATAATCTTGAGTTCGTTCTCCAAAAGAATAAGTTGTTGGAAATGTCAACACAAATGTGTCTCTAGAGCTTTGATTTGTGTTTATGTAACGGACCGTTTACACTGAGAATGTGCTGGAAATAGTTCAGAAAATGTGTAAACTGGACAACAGGTTTGATTAACAGTATCTATCATCATGGTGCTGTATTATTGATTTTAATATATAGCCTCAGTGGTCATTATTTTGCCACTACACCAAGGTAAAAAATCCTTTGTGCTTAATTTATATATTTAAAAAAAATGATAGATATAAGATTTTCATTCAATTTCATTGAATATTTCATAGCCCTTGGTGACAGTCCATAAAACTGGGTAATAGACAATCTAACAAGCATAAAATGGATTTTTCCCACTAATTTGTCCATTAAGCCCCCTGCCTGCAGGTTTCTCCATCCTTATTGGGAATAAGAATACATGCTTAAGATGACCTGTCTGTGTCTGTGTCTGTATGTGTGTCTGTAACTGTGTCTGTATGTTCACGTGTATGTAATTATGGGAGTATTTATGTAAAGGCTCAACAGCAACCCTTCTACAGGAAGGTTCATGTTGATAAACCTAATGTAAATTCTCATTAGATAAGATTAGATTGACTTCTGGATTCTGAGACCTATTAAAATAATGTTTCCTACGTCACATTTTAAGGTTATTAATGGAACACGGTTATTTCTGAACCAAACCATTGAATTAATTCATCGCAATGTAACATTTATGCAGCCAAATTGCAAATCTAATTAAGATTCTCAACAAGACATATTCATACTTTGCCCAGTCAGAATAATATAAGAATAAAATGGGAATATGACAAGTGTTATAATATGTTTCTATATTTAATAAAAGATTCATATATTTAGCTCTTAAGCTCAGAAGGCTCGCATATGTTTAGGATACAGCCTCACCATAATTGCTCCATGTTGTCTCGATATGCAATAATCGCCTATTAGAGATTTAGTTGCTTCTCATAAAGTCTGGTCTCCTCTAACCCGATTCCTTGAGGCTTCATAAATGAATTTTGCTCATTAACAGGCCTTCCTCCATCACTAAACGCGACAGTCCCTGCATCTCTATTTCAGTACATTCAAAGTCTGTATCCCATCATGAAAAAAAAATGTTCATTCATCACCTATTTTAGAAACAGAAATGAATAGCAATTTCCGTTACTATGGTGACAGTAATAGTATAGTACCCATCTATGTGAAACATGTTATGGGCATTTCAAATGATATGTATGTATAATGTTATAGATGTTTGTAATAATCACAACTTAATCACAACAATAACAACAACAATTACAACAATAATCACAAGATCTGCATGAGCACGAACTGTGATTAAATAACGCATGAATAAAACATCACAGTCGCACGACTTAGGTTATACATCACATTCTCCTGGTTAAAGGTGACCAAGCTGATGTTTCAGGGCAGCACCGCTAGAGTTCAGTCTAAATCAAAGACTGTAAGAAGAGACATAAATCTGTCACTGATCCGACACTGTTGTTCTTTTCACAACAACGAAACTTCCTTCTGCAAGTGTTCACACGTTTCCTGAGGTCCTTCTTAAAGAAGACAAACACTCATAATAGAGGATTCATTATTAATGGTGAATTAATACTCCCACAGACACGAGAGCCCATTGCAGTCAAGAACCAGAGGATTATTAACCAGAACTGGTTTGATCTCGTAGACTGCAGCTCCAGTTATCACCTCGGGTGGCACACGGAGTCGTCTTCACGTCTGCCAGATAAACCTCAGCAACATCTACTGGGGGGGACATGCTTGAAGCCACCCACCACATTTCACCGCAGTGAGAACCTTTATTCACAGCTTCACGCCTGTGTAAAATAACATATGCACAGGTCTGTCGCAGAATTGCGTAATTAATTAAAAGCATCTAAATATAACTTGCATTACTGACGCAAAAAGGGACGAATAGTTACTGTAGCTCAACTGGTAGAGCGTTGCGTCAGCGGCGCAAAGGTTGTGGGTTCGATGCCAGGGAACACAAGTTCAAGCTATGCGTTCTGGTAAAAACGTGTAACTTGTAATTATTGTAAAGCATTTGCCAGATGAATAAAACTCTTCTTTTTATTAAAGGTAGGCAATTTCAGAGAGAGACACGTCTTCTCTAAAAGACATGAATGGTGTGCAGCAGCATGCAAACACAGTTTGGGTGTCTGACAGGACATCCTATCATTGCATTTGGACTGAACGCAATGATTGGACGGTCATTTTATGCTATCGCGCCTCCAATAGAAGATATATATAAAAATAAAGGAAAATATTTATGCTGCCTTAACATAAACTTGCTTTACATAATCTTTACATGCATGTCTTTACATAATCTCTGCCTAGCGTCCATGTACGTATTCTGTCCATTTAAACACATCTACTTTATTTGACCAGAAATCTGTTTAAGCTGAGAGTGTTTTTGACAGCATGGTAAGATGTCATCGCTGCGCCCCAATAAAACACTCCAACCCAAACCCAAGGTAGGAGGTTTTTAGTCCAATCAGCTGAGAACTAAAAAAAGCCTAAAACTCAGCCTGTTAAGACAAACTGACAGGCCTGGAGGTGCAACCAACAGTCTTACGAGTTAACTTGTGACTGAGTCAATTAAGCCTGTGGCCTGACCACCACTGCTAGCGGTAATAAACTAGCTAGCGCACAAAATCCAATAACTCAGGGGATGGAATAGACATAATTCTGACAGATAGGTGAGCCTGCAGATGAATAGATTGCCCTCGTTTTGCTCCACAGAGACGAGAAGGCAAACGAATGATGTGGTTGACGTACTTTAGTCATTATCATAAGATGGGCTCAGGTAAAATATTGAATATAATAAAGCACAAAACATTTTTATTTTAAATGGAGGGAAATCTAATTTCACAAGTCCTTTTATCCTCTTCTCACAGGCATTGATCGGAAAAAGAAAAACACAACGTCACAATATTATGTTTAATGTTTACGTTAAAGAACGGTTTAACTGCCGCATGATACACCGCTATTCTCATAAATCATTGAGAAATATTAATTCAGCAGCCACAGAAGCAGCACAAAGACAGAAACGCATTATTTTCTTCCATGGTTATTCATGTTAATCAAATAAAAATAAGCAAAATAATTTCCCATGTTGACAAAGATCTCATACAAATCAAAATCAGACCACGTAACTCACAAAACACA
>JBAJNP010001996.1:0-52870 GCA_036877545.1 Yasuhikotakia modesta | reverse complement strand
ACGCACGCACGCACGCACACACACCTTTTGGACGTCAATACTGGAAAAAGACACAGTACAATTTTTTAGTTCTCTTATTCGTTTATCATCTTTGTCCATAAATTGGAGTGACATTGGCTTAATCACAGGCAATAATCATTAAGGAAATTTATTAAGGAATTTAACAGACATTTCTACTATATCCATACCTTGCAGTCTCCCATACCCACCCGAGCCCAACATTCCCCTTTATTCACAGAACTATACAGAAGCCCACAGCCTATTATCTTATTAAACCCCTTTATACACCGTTGTCATTCAGTTTTTCTTAACATCAGATATACAGAAAAACAGATGCACTTAGTAACTTTCACAAACCCTGATTGTGCATATCAGACCCTTTTCCCAACAATTGGCAGGTATTTAAAGACAATAAAGGATTTATCTTTTTAATTATTATTAGAACTTCTTTTTTCTGGACTATAAATATAGTCCTTACTTATAGTATACATATGACCTTGGCTGTGTTTCTACATCACGTAATACCATGTTAATGTTTTCTGCAAAGAAAGTCTGGCTACATACAATTTTCTACACCAAACCAGACTATAAAAAAATCTCCAATCTGGAAAAGAAAAATCTCACTGCTAGAATGCAGAACTTTGAAACATAAATCCCACTGTTCTAGAATTAAAAGCATCTTTTACAGCTGCCATGTATTAAATAAGAGCTAATATAGACAATAAGGCAATTAAAATATAGTAAAGAAAAGACATGAAATAAATAATGACAAAACAGAATAGCTTAACACAGCTAGACTGGACAGAAACACACTCGCTCGCACACGCACGCATGCACACACACACACACACACACACACACACACACACACACACACAAAACCAAATCATGTTTAAAATGCTTTCTTGCTTTATGTGATTAGGAGGATTTAAAAGGCATATGTTCCACTACAGAGGAAAAACAAACACAGAGGTAAAACTCTTAAGGGGCCATAATTAAGCCCACCCCACAGTACACCATCATAATCACCAACTGTTGCTGTTTTGCTAGTTTAATTCTTAGGTATTATGAGGTATGTGGACATTTGTAATTATTTGGGTGAGATGTGTACATGTAATCTGCAATCATTAAAAACCACTGTGTAAGTGATGAATGAATATAAATACTGTGTTAGCAAATGTCACTTGTATTAAACACTCAAAAACACTTAATTGCATGTTACCTGTTTTACATATTAAGGAGCATGTACACAATATGCATAACCTAGATCAAAGAGGCTCTTATTTTTACATGACAGAAAAGGCATTCATATAAGCGCTATAAGGCTTTATAATGTAGATTTCTGTTAACTGAAGGCAGCTGTTTTACTAGGAGAAATGACTTTACATTAGCATTTACTTGATAGAAAATACGCAGATTGTTCAGGCAAAAGATAAAAAGATCTAATTACTAAAAATCTGGTTTTAAAAAGCAGAAATGTTTTGCCTTTGAGATCACTCATTTGTTTTCAGTGCATGACTAATGATAGTATGTGATTTAAGATTTTGGCACCAAGACAGAATCATTTCTACATATTATATTTGCAAGTTGCACTACACAGAATGAAAATATATTAATAGAAAATTGTAGGAGCCATCAAAATTAAAGTCAAAATAGGTGCTTGAAAATATTTCTTTAAAAATATCATTCGACATAATTCGACAAAAAACATCATTGCTACGTTTTCATGTGATTTAAGACAGGCACCATTGTCTAGATGGTATATAAAGACCCTGTTGCCTTGTACCTCTAATAGCAAAAACAGAACATATTAATGTGAAAGCAGGGGACACTGAAAGCGCATTCACTATTACAGGGTAAGTTAGTTGTGTTCAGTAATTGTCTGTTAGTGTCTGTGTAAATCTCTGAAAACTGCAAAAGTTTAGGTCAGACAGAGAAATTTGCTAACAGATATCTGCTGTCTTTGTACAGTAGACTGTACAGTTGATGTAACTGCATTTGAGGGAGGCACAGTTTAACATCTAAATGTGTGTGAGATATACAGGGGATGGCTAGTAACAGAATGTTTTACTACCCTGGTTATACAACTAAGGACAATAGGCCATATACAATTCTAACAGCACTCTCTCACTCACTCTCTTTCACACACATACACATGCCATCTAAATCATGTTGATCAAAACACTACCAGCTAGATTTTGTGCTCCACGCCATCTGATGCCACCATGCTCATATTAACAGTAAAAAAAGAGTTCTTGTTATAGAAATATGCGTGTCTATATGTGAGGAATAGATGCTTTCACCGATGTAATCAGCGAGCAGTATATGCAATCAGGTTTGAGTTGTTTGTATGCTTGTGTTTATCCAGCTTTTTAGTAATGAACTGAGGCACAGTATGGCCGGAGCTTAGATGACTGTAATTATACACACTCATACCCACACAACACACACACACTAGCACAGTAAGGCAATCTGATTAGCAAATAAAGCTGTCAATAGTCAATCAGAATCATTTCTGTTAATCAATAATATAATTTTGCTTTCTTTAACAAACTGTCTCCTCCCACTGTTTAGGACATAACACTCAGGAACACAAAGAAATGGGCAAAGCAAAACAAAGAACAGAATGTGTTTTGTTCTACAGACCACATCAAGACCTGTGTAAAAATGGCTACAATCAAAAATGAGGCACTTTTTTAAAAAACATTGTGTTTATATATATATATATATATATATATATATATATAGATAGATAGATAGATAGATAGATTCTTAATATTATTAATGTTTGTTATATAGTTTTTTTTAACTTATCATTATATTATTTAACAACTCTCTTACAATACTTTAAAGTTTGTGGTAGAGGAAAAAGGAATATCATTGGCTCCTGGTTGGCAGTCAGAGTCACAGTGGCCCTTCCTGACTGGCTGAAGGACACATCCATATCAGTGCTCTCTGGAGGAAATGACCAATAGTTTTTTGGCACATGTTAAAAGTTATTTTGATTTAACCAATAAAAACAAATAAGAGTAAATGTTGTTATGAGGCAAGGGCAGTTAAATCTCCACTGCTGAGGGATTTGGGCAATTGCACCATTTTTCAAAACACATCAGGTGCACACAGACAAACACTCACGCAGGACGCACAGGCGTTGGCTGCTTCTCCATCTTGTTTTGAATGCAGAAATATTAACAATCTGCAGAAAGAAAAGCAGACAGAAATACTCAGATATCTTTCAGAAAATCACATGTAACTTCGAATAGAATATAATATCTCTAATGACATAAACACATTTCACATGTTTGACCTGGGGTCACCTAAAAACTGGGACTGCAATGGCTAGGACAGAAGTGTTAAAATATGTAATCCATTATTAAAATTGTAAGCAGCCTAATGTGTAACCACACTATTAATTTGAAGTGGAGTGGCTCAGTAAACAGATTGCTAATCTGAAATCGAATGGCACAGTAACCAGACTGCTAATCTAAAGTGGAGTGGTACAGTAACCAGACAGCTAATCTAAAGTGAAGCGACATAGTAAACAGCCTGCTAATCTGAAGTGAAGCGACATAGTAAACAGTCTGCTAATCTGAAGTGAAGCGACATGGTAACCAGACTGCTAATCTAAAATGAAGCGACATAGTAACCACACAGCTAATCTGAAGTGAAGCGGCACAGTAACCAGACTGCTGCACCAGCAGCTGGATATTTTATATCATAGGCTACTTTCAAATTCTTGCCTGACAATTTTTCAATCTATTTTTCTGAGGTTAATTTGCATCATGAATGTGTTTTTACTGATGACACAACTGATATGATAAATAACTCAAGGCAGCAAACATAAAATGATATCGTCTAATGTTGAAAATATTATGTTAAAGGACACTTTGGAGGTCACTGGTGAAGTATGTAAGGCGTATACCCATATCCTGCATTCGTACTCTCATCCTCTAAGTCACAATGTTATGACAAGCAACATACCAGAGGATAACAAAGTCACAGAGGCACCAAGCCACTTTCAGTTTAGTCTACAGCCAGCAGTCAGCAAGAGATTTCATCACACACACACACACACGCTGTGGTTTATTCCTTTATCTCCACTGCATTTTCATTCACAGTCATGTTTAAGAAACAAAGTATTACCAATTTAATTCTCAAAAACACCAGACGTGTTCACAGTCAAAGATATAGCATAGTATCTGAACAGCCTACACTCCAGTTGGAATACCTCACACACAGTTAACACACTGCAAATGCACCACATACACAGTGAAAACACTGCAACCACTCCATCATGTGTGAAAGTGTGAGTATGCTCACACACACTGCAAATATTCCACCCTGTGTGAGTGTAAGATCACACATACAACAACGACTCTGTCTGAATCTCTGTGTGTGTGTGTGAAGGCACAGTGCATAGAAATGCCAGGGTCATTCTCAGGAAACTGTGCCATTTGTGCCTGAAAAAAAATTGTCGTTTTATATCTGTTACTACCCCGAAGAGATTTTTTCATTTCTAATGTCTAAATATCTGTTTATATATCCTTGTAACATATCACTAACTACCATAACCAGGCTCAATGCAATGGCCAATGTATAAATCGTTTTATTTTTGGACTATTGTTAGACACTCTCCAACATAAATCCTACTCAAGCAATGACATCACAAGATTCTTAAATATTGGACTCATTGCAGAGGTGGAGATTAGAGCTGAACTGGGTGAAACTAGTACAGCATCATCAGCTGATGAAATAATCTTGTAGAACATTCTGCTACAATCTGGATAACTAAGAATCATCATAAACATACGTACCGTCTCTGCTTTCTAACAAACCAACACAGCCATTGTCAGATAGAGCGAGGGAACAGACAAAGACACAAAAATGTGGTGTGTGTATGTGTGTTACTAGAGAACAAGACACTATGTCCAAGTGTCTGAATGTGTGTATGTGTTTTGTCAGGTGTTAAGGAAAAATTGTGGTAGAGAATGTGGTATAGATGTGTGAGAGAGTGCTTGCCAAGCAGCGTGTGGCTTAAGTTTGAAAGGCCAAGAGACAGAAAATTGGTTTTTGAGTTTGTGTGTGCACTGGCTTATGGCATTAAATTAAGCAATTATATTACGGATATTATGGCTCTAGAGTTTTAACACTGCAAAGAACCACAACTAAGTACCCTATGTACGTTGCATTAACACGGATGTTTTATACCACACAGAAGCATCTGATATGATAAAGATCTACCCATTTTTTTGCCTTAAAATTTAACCTATACATTTGTCATGGTATAATAGTATTGTATAGAAGTATTGTATAGAAGCCATAATTTTACTATTGTGACAACACTATATGTGTACATGAATTGGCAATTGTGAGCTGTAATGAAATGAATCCTCTCAAATAACTCTCTCTTTTTCTCTCTCATCCTGACAATGCCACCAGTCTGAACACACACATAACTCTCTCCTCTCTCTACCTTTGCAATATCACACTAACAATGCCTTTACCCAATTTTGGTCTGACTACATGTATGTGTAACAGTATGTGTGTGAACAGCAGACAGATCAATTGGCTTTGCTCTCTGTACACCCACTTCAGTTAACCAAAATCCTGCAGACAAGCACCTACCCACACAAATATCTATATGCATACACTCACATACTCTCTCTCTCAGACACACATATATACATGATTTTTGCTTAACATATAGTAATGTGTTGTAACATATTTTTCTCTGCTCATATATAGGAAGTATGACACTGAAATTAGATTTTAAAAAGTAAAAACACATGCTGACATATAAGAAGTTCACACATTCATATAATCCCTGAGTATGATGCATGTAAACAGATTTAGCACGATTTTTATGATAGATGGCTCAACACAAGATCTGACCTGAGCCCTAACTTTCTTTCAGGACAACTTAAGTATTTGATGTGATACAATATTTAGTATATAATACAAATGAATAGAAATTTTCATAGAACTAAGGTAGCTATAAACCTTATTGGGTAAAAAAGACACTCAGTACTCATCAATATCTCTAAGGAAATTAAACAAATGAGTCTCTTCATTTGACATATGAAAAATCTAAAGTTATTTTGTTTCATAATCTTCTGCCAGAGAAATCTCTAAGCTTCAGCTAGAATTAAAAAAAAAGACTAAACACACTGAAATATACCTTCAAAAAGGCCAAAGACAAATTAACAGTACACTCAACAAGAGTCCTTCAGCAAAAGAGTGCAACTACAGGGGAGAATGTTTGTTAATGCCATACTTTGTTTGTTTGTATGCAAACAAAGACATTCTTATGTTTATTTTGAACACACAAAGAAAGATACAGGCTAAAAGGCAACATTTTCAGTAAATAACACATTTTGGTCTGTTCGAAAATAACCATTGTCATTGTGTGTTTTAAAATTTGGCCTTGACAGCCCTAGTCACTATATCACTACAATGCTGAGAATATATAAAACACACATGCATGACAGCCACACATTTATGCTGGTGTGACCCTCTTTCAGGTCCACTGTAAAGTAATGCATTATTTTCTAAGCTGCTGATGGGTCGTCTAGGTTACAGCTTCTATGACCCATAGCAACCTGCTCGTCTAGACAGCTCTGGGCTTGAAGCAGATTCTCTCCTTAACACCACTGTGCTGACTGGGTTTGTATGAGGTAAAGCCTTCAGAGCGTCACTTTGAGTCACACAATACCTGCATTGACGTCTAATTCCTTGTCTGTCTATTTTAATCTATCAAGTCTCAACCTTACTGTCTTGCAGAGGCCAAATACTCTCTCTTGGTCCATATTATCTTTTAAGCACTAAGAAAATTTATTTGTCTTTAATGCCATTTGTCTTACATAATTTCCTGCCCTTGTTTTAATTTTTCCCTATCCTTTGTAATGTTAAGCAGTTTAAAGGATGCATAGCACTGAATTAAATTGTACAGTCAAGTCAGATCTTGACATTTCTTTTTCTTTCTTATTTTTTGGACAAGGCCACATTTTCAAGAATTAATTCAGTCATCTAAAAGGCAACACTTACAATTTGTAAAATGTAACATTTGAAAATGATTCTTTGTGATTACCTCAAACATATGCTAAGAACCATTTAACACCTAAACCACTGCAAAGCAACGCCCTGGCAACTATCCATAAAAACACACTACCTCTGAGATGGCAACTTTTGCATGAGCAAAACACCAATTACATTTTCATTTAAAAAATTTAGCTAAATGTGCATTATGTAATTTCCATGCCACAAGCAGCCCCAACAGAGCTGCAAATATAATGGCTGTTTTTAAACAGCTTTCCCAAATACTCCCCCATCTGCCACTGCTAGGAAAAAAACAGATAAACCTGCCCAAACCTCACACAGCTAGTGTTGCCTTTTCAGACAGCTCAACCAATCACAGACATAAAGATCTTCTCGAGATTTACGCTCATGTGCTATATTTGATAATAACAAACGTTTCTGTAAATATGATTTGTTTATGATGCTTGTAAATTTGTAAGTGTGTCAAGTAACTGCTGGCCCATGCCTGGCCACCCCCTGTGAAAAATTCCCTGTCCCTGCCTGATTTACTTGTTTGCTTATTATCTTATGAGAAACCATTTAAACAAACATTATACACAGCAACAATACAAACATTTGAAAGCAATAAAGTCCATCTTATAAACTATCTTAAACCTGAGGATGTGCTTCAACTTTGACATGAAGCTTGCTATAGCCTGTAGCAAAAAAAGCAATTCATCTGACACGACACAGTGTATGAATTGCATGGTCACTGGCTACGTAAGAAAATAATACTTTCTAACAGTTCATAGTCATAATTGATTGCTTAAACCAAAATAATAAAGAATTAAAGAGATAAGTTCAATATCAGACTTACAGGAAAGAAAGGTTTGGCTTGTTTAGGAAATCAAAACTACTTTTCAGAGTGGTGACATCAATTTTGCTTTCATTTTTTGCCATTCAGTTCTGTAGCATTCAATGCTCTTACCTTTACTATCTTTTCTGCTGTTCTGATGTACTCTCATTTCTTCTGACTTAAAGAAATCAATGCTGGCGTATGTGTTGATGCTGGAGGTGTTTCCTCCTGCTCCACCTAATCCCCCGCTTAACCCTCCTCCTACTACAGGAGAGAAAAATGAGTGAGGGCCACAGGTTCCATCCCCACTGGTTTGAGAATTCTCCCTACTGACCAAGTCTAAATCAATGTAGTTCAGGCCTTGTTCCAGGGATAGGGGAGAACTCTGACTAGCAGGTAGAGCTGCTGCCCCAGGGCTGGCACGTTGTGGGGAGGGTGGCTGGCCACTAGCCCAAAGGTTACTGTCTAAACCTTGCTGTCGCAGTGGAGCACCTAGTGGTGTTTCAGGAAAAAGAGAAGGGGAGGCAGAGGGTGAAAGAGCTGAAGGAGCCATAAATGTCTCTGAACGGTGCCTTCTTCTTGCAGATGATTCTGCTCTGACTACTCGAGCACCTTGATCCACATTTGAAAAAGCATTGGATGAAGAGAAATTTATGTTGTGTTCCTGCTCCATAGGGGATGGATGGGGTGTTTGGCCTGGTTTTGGGGATTTTGAGGTGGTATCTGCACCCAATCCAAATTTCATCTCAGTATAGTCTGTAAAAGGAACAGAAACCACCTCTGGGGATGTGGTCACACTGCTTTTCCTGAGTCCTATTACCACTTTTTGTTCCATTTGAGGAGCTCTTGTGAGTTCTTTTCTGACTTTTGGGGCAGGTTTGAAAGAGGAGAGAGAAGTATGAGAAGTGTGTGAATTACCCAAGTCCATATTCACATATTGAGAGGATAAAGAGATAGAGGTGGAGAGGGGTGCTGAGAAGCTCCGTGGAAGGTTGGCAGTTCCACCCTGACATGACTGTGGTTGATAAAAGGGTCGTTGATGCCCTTGTGCAATGGAGTTCCCTGGTTTGTCTGCACTCCTATTATGGCATCCTCGCTGCCCCTGATAAACAATGCTCACATACTCTCCAGGGCTTTGAGATGCAGTTGGCAGCAATGTCTCCCTAACTCTTGGAAGCGTACTGGCTTTGGACATATCCACGAGAAAGCTTGAGGCCTTTTCCTTTTGTTGCTGTAAATGACCTTGTTTTGAGACACCTGGTCCACATCTCTGCTGGTGATGGTGTTGGGTAGAGACCTTGGAGTGAGCTCCCCTTTCCCTGTGCCCACTACCCAACTTACTTGCCCTTGACACTCCAACTAACGACAGAGACAATGACCTATCTTCAAGGCTTTCACTGCTAGCAGAACTAGAGGAAAAAGAGGATGATGACATAGAGAGCTGGCCATCACCACCTGACCCCACATGTGTTTCCCCTCCACAATGGTAACCACTATGTACAGTTTTTTTTCCAGCTTCCCCTTCACCTCTGCCAGTACAAACCCTGTCCAGATCATCCTCAAAACGGGTTGAAAGTGTGGTGTGTTTGTATGAACGTGGCAACGAAAAATAAGAATAGACCATTTTTGGCTGCAGTGGTTGCTGCTCTGGGTGTGATGGAGGAGTGCTGCAAGCTGACCTGGCACTTATAGGTGACATGTTCATGTAGTCACTACCTGCCCGACTCTCCATGCTGCCTCTGCTGCCCCAAATGCAGCTACTCATTCCATGCAGGTCAGGTGAACAGCTGCTGTTAGGGGACATCATCATATATCCCTCACTGATAGGTTGGCGGATGTGCTGAGGGGGTGAAACGCTACTATTGGGGGTCATAGCCATGTATTCATCTTCACCCTTTGAAACTGTATCTGACCCAGTAACAGACAGTGATAATGAAGCAGGAGGAGCTGTAACACCTGGTAACATAGACATGTACCCACTGTCAATTGAGGAGTCCTCAGGCCCCCCTTTAGTACTGACACCTTTATCTGCAGAATTTTCCTGCACTAATGATGATGTAGCTAAACCACCTGAGCCTCGGCGTGATGTGAAAGACTCTCTGCTTGCACTGCGTGACATCACTGCATAGTCTTCTTCATCCTCCTCTTCTTCCTCCTTGCGTTGAGGGACCAAGCACTCCTGGATAGAGGTAGGGGGTAGGGAAGCACGCTTGCTAAGCAGTCTGCGCTCAGCCTCACAGTGACGACTAGATGACCGACGAAGAACTCTGCGTCCATGAGCACGTTTGTGAGACCCTTCTCGTTGTCCCATGAAGATATAACTAGCACCACCTTCAACAAGGGCAGTTGGAAGCCCTGCAGCTATCAGGGAGTGCTCACCAGGGCTGGAGCCATATTCATCAGAAGAACCATAATCACTGGGTGATCCTGACATTGACACTCTCTGAGGAATTCGAGCATAGGTGCAAATGGGAACTGTTCCAAAGGGAGCTCCACCCAATCCACATTCTGATCCATGCCCAGAGCTAGAAGAAAGACTGGGGGCTGGGGAGGGTGCAGGGTTAGGTGTATACCTTGCAAGGCTGAGAGTTATTTTGGCTGGAGTGGGTGCTCGAGTAGGTTTAGGTCGCAGGGTTGGGGTTGTTGAACAGGATGACCCATTAAGACTTGGGCTTGTGCTGAGTGCTGTTGCTCTGCCCCCTCCATCCTCTGTACGAGCCCCAATACTGGCTGTTCGTGATCTAGAAAATCCATACCGTTGTGTTGGGGATGTGTTGGTGCTATGAGGGACTCCAGGGGTTTCTGTTCTAGAACGTCTGGAAAAACCAACCTGGGATGGTGGCAGATTTGGATGGTGCCGTCTAGATGGTACACTGATAGGGTTAGAGGCAGTTCCTCCTCCACAAGAAACACCAACAGTCTGGGATTTGCTTCTTTGACGGAACTCTTCACTTAATGCCTTCATGGCCTCAAGAAGGGTCTCATGCATGTTTTGTGCAACCACTGAATCTTCAACTTGCATCCAGAATTCTCCAGGACCTGTCATGGCAGAACGACCCACTTCAATAAAAAAGAAGTTCTCAGAATGGCCACATCGTCGCACATTCATTAGCTGGAGGACCACAGCTGCAACATCAGAGTTTAGTTTTACAAAGTTGACTGTTTTGTCTGTCAAGCACAGGCGGTAAATACCAACTAGATTCCTGGCCTGGCCCAAACCTTTAGGCCAGACTTTAACCTGCCAGACCTCCTTAAAAGCAGAGCCTGGGGAAGGCAGTCCACTGTCTCCTCCACTGCCACAGTCATCAGGAGTTTTACCTATAAATGCAAAATAAGAAGGATGAGTAGGTAATAGAGTAAAAGGATAAAATTTATAGGACATAAGAAAATAAATAATAATAATAGCACAAAATAGTTTTGTTTCTATATTTAAAATATAATATATTATTATAATATATTATAATATATTTAAAATATAATAGCTTTGTGCGACAGAAATTTCACAAAAGCCAAATCAATGATAATCTGTTCAACCATAGCTCTTATCTTTCAGCTTATCACAGCTATAAGAACATATTCATGGTTCTTTAGTATGTCAAGGCAGCTGTGACAATAGTGATAACAAATGTCATTAGTTCTTGAGTGTCTCATAGCCAATTAGGAAACAAAATTAATATGCAAATATTCAAGTACAGATATCAAAAGGTTATGAATCACAAATACATTTTTCTGGTCTGTTGAATTTGTTCTAAGCACAAAGCTATGAAATCTCTTCACAGGATTATCACAATACATATATAAATAACATACAAAGTAATTTGCACAACATTTGCCCTAGACAGAACATGTCTTTGACGCGGTGACGCCAAGAATATGCAAATTAGTATGTGGCGTCATTTTACGACGTTTAGTGACTTTTCAAGCCAAGAGCAACACTGTAGCCAATTTTAGTTTCTATTTCTATGACGTTGACTGACAGCACATTTACTGATTGTGATTTGTATCATATTAAAATGGCTTGAGGTGGTAAATAATTATTTATGACACCAATAGCCATAATTAAAGCATATTTTACATGTTACATTTTTACACGTCACATGTTAAAAAATAACATTAAGAAAACTAAAATGTCTGAAGTGTTAACCCTATATAAACAAAGGGTATCCCATAACAAAGATTGGATCCGTCGCAAAATGTGTAGGAATTTTTTTAAATAATTTTCAAATTGTTTATTTTATTTTTGTTTTGTATTAATTTTTTGTTTAATTGTACACATATCAATTTGCGAGTGGGAGACAACCTCGCGCTTGCAGAGAGCGAAAGCACCCACACGCTCTTTTGATTGACACTGAGAATTTCTGATTGATTTTGTCGCGCCGCGTCCTGTGCAGACAAACAGCTTGTCGCTAGACTTTTGCCGCATCGTGTCTAGTTAGGACACTGTGTTACTGTTCCGTTTGAATGCTGTGAAAAAAATTAGCTCTTGTGAGATTCACTGAAGAAATAAATACAACAAGACACAGGATCTATATTTTATAGACTCCCGCAAACTACAGAATAAAGCTGATCACTGACACTTACAGACACAACAGAAATCTTGGCACCGAAACGTTAATTTGCTAATTGTTTTACACGTGATTTCTGTTTTTTAGTGGTACTTCAAATAAACACATATATTAAACAGTATATGCTTCTTTATTGCGTTATCATTTTTATGATAGTAACTGGTGTTAAAAATGTGCTCCAATCATCAATGAACGTGTGTTACGGCATGTTGTGTGCCGGGTGTGGTAGTCAACTCAGGGCCTAAAAGTCCAGGACCATTTCTGATTTTACCCCTGACATGTAAAATCGCTAGCTGTGCAACTAACGTGTCTGTATCACTGATGGTCTGCTGATCAACCAGGTGATGGGTTCATTATGTTCTATCAAAACACGAGGAATGAAGCAAGAAACGACTCCAATAAACGCACGGCTGCTTCTCCCCTCCCTGACAGAAGCACTATGACAGAAATGTAGGTTACACGCACAACATGCACAAATGTGTAGAAAACAAAAACAATCGTGAGCGCTGCAGCAGCATCCGCTGCACAATGCGCCACTCTCACACCACGCACGATATGAATGTCTAGTAATAAGAGCGTTCACATTTACCGTTACTATTTTACATCTCACTTCTCCATAAACAGCCCGATTAAAACAAATGTCATGTTTAGCTCTGTAAAGCATGCATCGTAACCGATTGTGACTTTTATAATAATGCATGTATACATTTCCAAATGTGGTGACTACATTAAATAGACGGTGGGGAAGAACGTACAATTTGGCTTGACTTTACTAATCCGAACAGTTAGGCAAAAATAGATCAGCTTAAGGCAAAGGGGCTCCCATCAGCCCTCACGTTTAATAGGCAGGTTAAGCAACTACAGCCATCAATGCTATTTTACACCATATATGTGAATGACAGATTTATCTATGTTATTCAAGAATACAATAAAAAAATCTGACTTACATTTACATTGTAGATCCAGCATGGCCTGGTACCATTCGTTTTGAACCTCCTCGGTGTCCGCGGCTATGGCAAAGCTCTCCCCGCGGGTATACAACACTATCATGTGCTTGTTCTTTGAATCTGCCCGTTTGTTGATATTGAAGCAAGAGTCCAGGTTAACTGCTTTCTTTGGAACTGGTGACTTGCTTCGAAATTTCTTTTCGTTTTCATAATATTCGAGTCTGGCCGGGCCCTGCTCCGATGCTGCCCGAAGAACGAAAAAGCGCCGGTGCATAGATTTCTGCTTGCGGAGATAACCGCTTTTCCGAACGTCCTCGTAGCTCTGCTGTTCAATCGCCGCCTGGTTCTCCATTGCTATGCGAGTTGCTTGTTTTTCCCACCAATGCTTAGCTAAAATCTGTGGTACGTTTTACATTCGTTCATGATAGCAGCAGGTCTCTTCTCTCTCATCATGTAATCGCATTCTCTCGAGAGCCAAAATAACCGCTCTGTTTTCCTCCTGGTCCAGCTTGTATGGATGTGGCGTGCACCCAGTTTCCACTGACAGACGTGCATATGCGGCATGCGACGTCTGCCCTAGCATACAGTTCTTGTGCATATCATTGCCAGCGTATCAGAATTGTTTACTGTACAGCTCTACCCCGCACACACGTATGTCCCCTCTGCCTACCTCTATCAAAATGATCAACCCAATGGCACTTTACGTACATGGAGACTAAATTGCATTGCTTTTAAGCGTTTTCTTGAGAATTCGTTCAATGTCTCCTTTAGGATTAGTCAACATGTTTTACATGGCAGATTTTTATTTTAAAAATGTTTGTGAATTTGGGTGGGACATTTGAAAACGTGGGTCTAATTTAGTTTGATAATTGTTTCTTTTATGCTACCGAATACATGATTATTATTTTTACAGACGTCCATTTTTTAATTATTAAATGCGGAATCCCCCTTCTCTACGGTCATTGGCAAGTCTCCTGCGCTATTGCGTCCCTCAAAGTGTGACATTTGCGACACCTGTTGGCTGCCTATAGCAATTTCTTTGTGTCAGTGCAACCTAACGAAACTGCCTGGAATTTGTAGTTAAATATTCTTAAAAAAATAAAAATATTAAACGAATAACTGAAAGAGCTACAAACTTACGTTTTAATGCTATATTGCTATTTAAATAAAATACCTTGCGTTTCTTAACCCGTGAAACCTGGACAACTGTGTTGGATTCCGGAGTTTAGACACATTAAGAACATATAGTGTGCATAGAACGGATTGCCAATAGTGTTATTTATTATTTATTATGAGATAATCATACTTTAAAAGGTTTAGTTAACCAAAACAAGACGTGCATCTTTCAGTAGTTCCAATTATATATAACAATGGAAATGGTTTCGTTGGCCAACTACTTAACGGTTCAACACTTTGGTATTATCTAGCAAAGGGAACAGCAGACCTCTAAGATACCAAATACTAGCTAAAACGATATTTTAAACGATAAAAACATTTATTCTATAATGGAGGTAAAATGCAACCCTGCTATGATTGCCGAAGTATCGTTGTCGTTTCAAGACGAACTGACATCAACCCTTCAAAAAGCGCTCGGCGTTGCTGTGGAAATCGCTGTTGTCGAAATAACCAAACTGCTCGACCAAACTCTTAGGGACGTGCAGGATAAGATTCAAGAAGCTTTAAGGGACAATACTACCCTAAGGTTTAGACTACAAACCGCCGACACCGAACTGTCTACGGCGCGTGCCCGCCTGGATGAGCAGCCACAAGTGCCTGGAGATATTCCTGTGGGTAGTGCCAGTCAGCTGGCGAAAACCCCACCAATTAGCTGTAGAGTTCAGATTGGGCATCGGCATCTCAAAACCCTTAATGTCGTGCATTCGAGCCCCATACGTGAAACTCGACTCAGTGTGGACTGTGAACATTATGAGGCATGTGAATCCAAGGAAACTAATTGGAATTTATTCCAGAAAGAATCACCTCTTGAGATCACACAAGAAGGCGTGTGCCCCCACATATTGAACTCAGATACACTGGAAGGCCCCACCCAACAAAGATTAGCTGAAACAAATAGTAAGCTATGCTTTTAAAAACATCTAAACTGAAATTTGTAGGTGTGTCAGTAGAATATATTACACATTCTTTGCTGTTATACTTACTTTTATAAATATTAAATTTATAAAAATATTAATACTAAAGCTAAACTTTTTTCTCTTTTATTCTCTTTTCAGACATCAATAATGACCAATGCAGTATGCCCCCAAATTCCCAGGCATATGCTGAGTCGGTTGCAAGTGTGCTGAATGAGAATTCATCGCTTAAGGTGGCTGTAAAGATAGAGAAAGATGAGGATTATGGTCACCCTATCTCTTACTCTGAAGGGGAGGAGCTTAACTCTTACAGCTTCTCTCTGGCTCAGTCTCAGTTACTTGCAGACTTAAGACCCCAGCCATTGCAGTTAGAGAATTGCCAGTCCACCAACCTTTCTCAGGGTTAGTACTGGATAAGTAAAACACTATTCTAGAGATATTACATTAACTTGCACATGGTCTGTGTTATCTGTTTTTGTTTCTCCATCAAGTTGATTTTTCCTCTGCCCCACAGATCAACATTTTCTGCCATCTTCAACCTTAAGCCATCATACCCACCTCTCTAAAGTCCACAACAATCATCACAGGAACACTGAGAGCCACCCTTATCCAACTGGCCGAAGCCCATATCATTGCAGCCTCTGTGGGCGAGGTTTCAACCGTAAATACCATCTCAAGATCCACCAGAGGATCCATACGGGAGAGAGGCCATATGCCTGTTCTGTCTGCAGTGCACGTTTCCGCCATGCATTGACACTCACGCGCCACTTCCGACTCCACACAGGCGAGAAACCTTATGTTTGTGGACAATGTGGAAAAACATTTCGAAATGGTGGCGGGTTGCGCTTTCATCAGTGTTGACACAGCAGCTGTATAAACCAAGTATTGCTGCTGGTATTTTAGGTTGAAGGCCCAATTTAATGTAAGACCTGAAGTGTTAGCAAAATGACTTTTCTGCATTCGTCCCTAGATTCCTCTAGGGGCACTAGAGTTCCTTCTAGTTTGTGCAATCCAAAGGTATAGTCACCCCAAAATAGAAAATTCTCATAATTTACCCACCCTCATGTCTTATCAAACGTCTTCTGAAGTGAAACTGTATCATTGCAAAATAAGACAATTCATATTTACATTTTAAGTAATTTATATGTCGCATATCCACGTAAACAAACACACAAAATGAAAATATGGTGGAGTGTCAGTGACTTGCAGAATAATGTACAGGCTAATAAGAGAAAATAGGAAATTGGTTGTTTGGTACAGTGATCAATTAAACAGTTTGGTGATCATTATACAAAATAATACGGCAGAATATCATGATTAACCAAATAAATATAAAGTATTTCAGGGAGTTATTATAAGGATTGTTATTTAGGTCTTTAGCTTGATAGTCCACAAACTTTCTGATGCTGTTTATACTGTTTCTGAATCATACCTTGTTATTTTTGTTTCAATCCATCAGTTCATAAGAGTGAATTCAGTTACTTCTGTATATTAACTGACAAGGGATACATTTTGTGCAGAATAGTTTTCAAACCAAGAATGTTCAGGATGATTTTAATATAAATCTTTGTCTTTCTGCTTTTGATTTCTTGCAAGTTAGGGACCAGTACTTTATCGTATCCTTTTTACAGTCATCTTGCAAACAGATGAAACAAAATTGATGTTTGCATGACTGGCACGTGACAAACTTGCATCCTGTTTCATGGATAATCAAATTGTAACACTTGGGACAGGCTCGGAACTCAGGACAACCAAACACTTTACTCCTCGGATCTGACACCACTCCACAGGTTAGCAGTGTAAATACCAGTGGGCACAGGTTGTTAGTACAGGTGTGAGAATCAGGAGAGCAGGGGTAGAGGCAGGAGCCACACAGGAACTGAGCAGTAAGGCGTTGAGTAGACTGAAGCAATGCATTGGTATGACGTTTAGCATAATCATGTTCTGGTGAGGGGGTACACACTGGCCACTGTGGGAAAAATATGAGGTGGTAATTAATTCATTGTCCTTGCAACTACTTGATATATATACTGTGACACTGTGTGGGATCTTGGCACTTGCCATCATTCTAATCATTTGTTATTGTCTGTATTTGTGAGAGGAAACACCGCTTCTGTTTATAGACAATACCTTTAATAGCTGAAATAACATTTCCTGTATCAATGAGTTGCTTCACTACCAACTATCATGGGTGTTTCAATATAGGTGTATTGGAAAGCACCAATTTTTTGTTGTTGTATTACGCAACAGTAAAAGCTTGTGTTTCAATATCTGTATTGTAAAGTTTTTCTACCTTTGAAGCATTTCCCTCCTTCCTGGGATCAGTCACATAATACACTTGTGAATTACCTGCAAAACAATGAACATTTTTATGGGAATTACAACATCTAAAATGCATATTGTGAAACTTGAGCTTTGTTATAGCTAACTTAAGCTTAGCTTTGCTAAGCATGTTCTGTCTTTGATTCTCAGGACAAAATGAAAGTAACTACAGTTTTTTTAATTGTTAGGTAAATATATATACATATAAACAATTTCTAATAATTTCTACATGTTGAATAGTAAAAAAACTGAACAAATACCAGCTCCCATTGGTTTCTTGCGTCCTGAAATCCTCTGTTGAACTCCCCGTCTAGCTTTTCTTTTCTTATTAGTTGACTGCTCCTCCGTGTTTGTGGTTAGACCCAAGTTCTCAGAAGCACCTTTCATTTTGTTTTTTTTTACACTACTTTTCCTTGTTCTTCGACCAAGTTCCATCTGACTTGTTGATCGGTTGCTATCAAACAATCGAATGCTTACTGTACATACCTGTGTTGTGATGTGTTTTCTTTAAGAATGCATTTGGAACAACCCACTACTGTGTACTGGAAAGTCCTGTAAAGTTGCTGTTGATTTCATGCCATCATCTATAATATTTTCTTTAAAACCTTCTGAAAAAAAAATCTTTTTAAAAATGGTTTAAAAACATATACTTTAAGATTGTTATAAATGTGATTCTTGGTATAAATAAGATTAACAGAGACATTAGTTAAACTAACACTTCTGAACTAATTGGTAAATAACCCAGTTTAATGTTTGTTAATTGTTAAAAACAGTGGTAAAATGTTTTCAGCTGGAACATTTTTAATACAATTAAAGCAAAGACTGTTTGGTGAAGAAACAGCCAGTTTTATAACATGTTTTATAATGTTTAAATTCAAGGTTACGTTTGTTGATGTTGTATATCAACAACTTGTCAACATTGTTTGAAAACAAATTTAGAGAACAAAGTTAATCTACAAAAATAGATTTGAATTTGGTGTGTACCTGTATTGAAAAGTGCAAGCATTTATTTCTTTTGGAAAAATCTTTACTCAAGCAATTAAAAACAAACATTTCAAAGTGTTATAAATCTACCAGTTCACTATACATGAATTTCAAAAACACATTAAAAATACAAAAAGCAAATGTAACAACTCATTATTAAGAAGCCTGTTTTGTTGTTCAGCAAAAACAATCGCTATTATTTTGTAGGCACCCAAAGCTAAATATTTAGCCTGTTACCTTGTACTTGGTATGGGGAAACCCACATATAATAAAAATTAATTATTCTATGGTTCAGGCCCTCCAGCTATACCCACATCTTAGACGTCTGTAACATTAATAAATGTGAATAAGACTATAAATCTGATTCTAATTCCCTGCTAGTTTAAAACTATTTTGACTGTTTGTCCTTAAAAGGAACCATAAATATTGATCTCTCATGAATCATATTTCAAAGATGCTATGTGTGTGTGTTTGCACCTGTTATATGTGCTATTATAAGCACATATAATGGCATTATTTTTGCCATTATATGTGCTTTGTGTGTGCACAAACAAACAATATTTTATGCTTGTGTCTGCTCAAGATTTCTTAACATCAACGAAGTGAAAGACATTAATTATTTTGAATGTCTGAACCAAAAATCTGTCAAAACAATGTGTTTAGCATGTCCTTGACCTCCAGAATTACCATTATAGCCAATCATAACACAAGAAGGCCTCTTAATGATTCAATAATGTGACATGATTTGTTTGTCAAAGGCAGCTTTCCCTTAGCAGGTGATTTTTGGCCATCAATTTGGTCTCTGTGAACACAAGAAAAGGTTACTTAATACAACAGCATTTTTTTTTGTATTTAACAGTTTGATGTTACAGTATTTAACATTTTACTTAAGAATAATTATAGCTAACAAATATATAGTGGAATATAGAAAATATGGTTTATGTATTAATTATTTAAACTATAGTTACCTTATCCCTATGACTGTGCTGGTGAGCTCTGAACTGCTCTGGATTTGTGAACATCTGTTGGCAGAACGGACAAACTGACTCTGGGAGAATATTCCATGGTCCCCGTTCAACTGGATCTGGAGAGTTCCATCGTTCTTCCAGGTGGTCTTCCTTTGTCCAGTGCTTCTGCTTGTCTGTGTGCACCATGCTTATAACTGATGGTCTGTAGTTTCTCACCACCATTGTGTCTGTCTGAGATCCAGAACCAGACTCTAATGTGGAAGCACAATCTGTTCCCAAATCAACCACTGGTTCTGTAGCAGTAAACCTTTGGGATGGGTCACGTTTATTCAGTCTCCCCAGCGAGTTCTTTCTGTCTGAGGTATGTTCTTGAAGAGGACCTGCTATGGGAATTTCTTCCTTTCCTGTGACTAAGTTAGTGTGTGTGTTTCTCAGTTTTGCAGAATCTATATTTGGAAAAGAACATGCTGTAACTCTACTTCTGTCCCCCTTTTTCAGATTCCCCATATCATTCGTTTTAGCCCTTTGGTTGTTTCTCACAGTCCCAGGCTGAGGGGGCATCTTCTGCATTCCAGACTCCTTGTATCTTCCCTCTGCATTATGCCTGACCAGCCCCGCAGTCCAGCTTTCCAAGGGAGGCACGGACAGCTGCTGAATGCAGTGGTGGAGTGAGGGATAGTCCACATACTTAAACTTGGGCACCTTTTCTCTTGGACTGGTAGGCTTATGCTTTGATGTCTTTGCCGATGAGCAGGATCCCAGCCAACCATTCAGGGGAGGCACAGAAAGCTGTTGGATGCACTGGTGCAGAGAAGGGAAGTCCACATACTGGAAGCGAGGCACCTTGCAAGGCACATCACAGAGATCATCTTTTCTCACACATGTTTGGGCGGAGGTCCCTGGGTTACCCGAATCATTCCTGACTGCCCTAACCTTCATATCACGCTCAGATTTGATGGCTGTTCCACCTCCATAGGGAGGCAGGTGCCTCATGTCCTCCATTCCTGGAACTGCAATATGTTGTTTCTTCTGCTGTGACCATAAAGAGATGTATGAAGTGACCAGGTTCCTGTAAACAATACAAAATGTCTGTATCAGTTTATATGAGTAAGTTCTGAACAGTTTTAATTATGGTCATTGTTGATAAACTCAAAAATATGACAATAAGGCCTCAACAACAGTGCAATTCACTCTTCTAACATTTTCAAAGAAACAAAAAAATGTTTATGTTATATGGCTTAAAGGAAAGGCATAAATGCTTTAATATGCGAAACAGTACCTCACAGCAGACCTATGCGTAGGAGTGACGCCAGGCTCTTTAAAAATATATAACTCACCCTCAGTGCACCTCTTAGGTGGTGTGAATTTCACAGTGTGTGAGTGAGTGAGTGGGTGGATGGCTGGCTGGCTGGTTTGGTCTCCACAGGCCAGGCTGGCAAAATGATAACAAAAAAGTAAAAGGGGTTACACACTGCTGTGTGCACATATGGTGTGCATATACGTGTGTGAATGCTAGTGAAATGGTGTATATTTGTGCACATGTATTAGAGAGAAAACGATGGTCTGAGTTGCTTGTGTAGCCCTCAGTATAAATAGCTCTGCAGGTATGGAGTACAGGAGAAAACTAGGTCAGCCTCAGACTGATCGCCTTCTCCTGGGGACCCAAAACAACATATCTGTCACACATAAAACACCACACTACAGTCTTTCCTTTCTGTATTCATCATGTCCAAATGCAAGAACACCCAATACTTCTACACAAAAGCCTTTGAGCAGCCAAGCCCATCCTGACATCACAAAACTACAGACACCTATTGAAACTGACACTGGCTCACTCCCATGTGTAATCAACAGGTGAAGAGATGTGCTTTCCCACCTGCTCTAATACAGGCTGTGGGTAAAAGAAGACGTTTCTGATCTAGGATCAGCATCTAACAACCAACACCCAAGCCTCATCTGTATTAACATAAAGCACAAATCTGACCTAAGGTCAGGGAAAATAGATCACACCCAGGCAAGTAATGCCTTGTACCTTCTGTGTTCAGCTGTCATCTGTTAAATAAATATTTCCTGTTGATTTGCTGTTAAATATTGGGCTGTTATAAGGAAGAAAAATTAAACAATATAAATAAATTAGTAAAATTAATAAAAAGTGTTTAGATTTATTACAGGCAAAAACACCTTAATATCAAAAACACCTAATCTCCTTTATCTACATAGACATTTTTTGTGACTGTAAAAATATATTTATAAATCGTTTGATAATATAACCACTGTAATGTCAAAAAACGTTTGATTTAATAATTTTTTTTTGTTATTCTTATTTCGTCTAAACATTGACTGGCACAGAGAGGAAAACACACACACAGTAGAACTCGCCCTGGAACCGTGTTGGCCGTGGGGGATAATATCTGTGCTCCACATTCACACTCGCTGTGTTGTGTAGGAGGAACTGGGTCACGCGCCGTGGCCTACATTTTTAAGGTTTGTTGTCTTCGGTTTTTTCCCCACATTTATTTAGGCTGGCCCCGCCCTCGCTCCCTAAGCAGTAAAACGGGGGTTGGGAAAGAAAGGCGGTTCGCACAGTTTGAAGCTGAGAAGCAGAGCGCCGCCAGTTTAATGCGTCTTCGCTACATGTACACGGAGTATCTACGCACGCGGCAGCAGAACGCAGCACCAGCCAAATAGAAACCTAAGCGTCCAGGCGTAAACAGCTAATGCAAAGAGATGCACAAGACAATTGACATGCTGATGTGACTTATACTGCATGCTACCCCCCAAAATCTTACACCTGCCATGCATGACTCGAGCTAATTCAGGCACTATTTTGGACGTTTGAAACAAACTCTGCATAAAGTGTTTAAAGATGACGTCAACAATTCATCATGAACAAACACTGGGATGAATAAATCCACGAATGCATCTAAATGTATGATTGTATGCGTGTATACAATTCAATGCCATTTTATGTTTCTAAAGTTTTACCTTTATTGCCGTAGTAGTCCGTGAGAGTCCGTGAAGTGCATGTCAAGTGAGTTCTCCGTAGATATAATCTGCATTGTGTGCGTCTTAATTGAAACGAGACAGATCTTTATCATCTACACGTTATTATGCCATATAACGCACTGGACAAAATAAAACATTAAAAAAAGTTATTTCGATAAAGGCGTTTAGCTCCTTGAAGGATAATTTAAACAATGACTAAGAGGGTACACTATCACGTACCCTGTCTTAGCATCGGCGACACTTTACCAGAAACAGTTGCTTAATGTGTTAAATGTGGTTTTGCTCTAGGAGCCGCTATTCGGATTTTGATAGAGGGAGGCGAAAGCCAATCATAGTTTGGTCACACTTCACGACCCACAAATTGACTCCGCCCCAATCACGTATCTATGACCAATCAGGATAAGTGGGCTGAGACATCTTGTCCTAGTTCTAGGCGAATTATAATTCAGATCAGACTCCGTTTACTCGAGTCACCCGAGCGCGGTTGACACCAAATCCTTCGCACGTCTTTATCAATCAGTCCTATTAGCCCTGACATATACGCACAAAACAAAGACGTCTTTATTTTTTAATCTTGACACTTACACACTGTTTCTCATATACAACATGTCCAGAAAATAAAATAATAAATACAATGATAGAATTAACATGAAGGATGACGCTTTGTTTCTCTGTCATTATTGTGCCTCTTGCAGCTCTTGCTTAATGTGCGAGAAAGTCCGTGCTTGAAAACAATATAGAGAAGAAACCTGTGTTAACATGTTATCAAGCAACCGAAAGTAACCTCGTGGTCCTTTTTCTTTGATGAAAAGTTAGATATATTGAATGGCAGAAGTTACAGTGGTGAGGGTGCTTTAGTTCCCTTGTTTCATTTAAACTAAACTGTAACTGTTGGAATGTTTTATGTAGATTAAGTCGCTTGCTAATAGGAAGCTAAAAAAGCATATGTATGTTATAAAGATATAGTTTATGAAATAAAAATCTAGGAAACTGCAAACCCACTAAACCAGTTTTTATTTACACAATCACTGGCAACAATATAAATTAATGAGATTTGCCATTAAAATTCAGCAACAATCAACTGTGACTGTACACCTGGCTCCCCTAATGTTTCATTTGATAACAGGTTGTGGTTGAGGTATCAGTTGACAGAGATTTATCCTGGAGAGCTGCAGATGCCAGAACCTTTATATCATAATCATAATAAAATGCTTGATGTTTGGTTTGACATCATGACGTTATACATCGTATGAGCTGAATATTAGGATAGTTTACAGTGTCCACTTAGTTTCCTACATTTATGTATTTGGCAGACACTTTTATCCAAAAAAAAGTCTTAACTTTCTCTCTTAACTGAAGTTAAGCCACTGAAATGAATGCAAGTTAATGCTTGCCATTGAACCTTGGGTTTAAAAGTGGTCCTGACAATTGCTCTAAATTCATTCCACATTCCACAAAGGCCAAACAGAACCACATTGCTGAAAATGAATTAAATCATTTTCAAAAAGAAATGTAAGAACCTGAAGATTGTAATTATCAAACTAACTCCTAGTTTTTAACGTGGAATTCTAGTGAAAAGCAGTTCTGCTAGTTTAAACATATCAATACATGAATATTACTGGCGTTATTTCCACAGAATTAACTAAACAAAATTAACTAAACAAAATTGTCAGGTGCCAGTGCATTATAAATAAGCACCATTAATTCATTGGTTTTGTTTACCGCAGTTCCATGAATAAAAAATTATGGAACAACATATTTGAACTGCAGAGATGGTTGTGCCATTTCCTCATATGTCTTGATGGGCTGTTATCTCAGAATTATCTTTAGCAAGTCTTTACTATGCATTAATGTTAGTATAAGCTGATAGTCAGTATAAACCTTCAAAATGTCCTCTTTGACAATCCATAGCAGTTGGTACATGCTGTTTGCTAAGCAGATGGTGTTGATGGTCTAGCTTGCAGCAGGTGTTTGTGGGGCTTGTCAAATGTCCAGGTTAGCTTTTCCTCTTAATAGTGAATGAATTATGTTGGAAAAGGGTACAACCTCAATTTTCCCTTCTCACCCTCCTGCTTGCTAAGATTTCCTGAATTCAATTGGCTGGTGCAGAAACATGATCATCACAACCTATTGGATGAAACAGAATGTAAGTACACAAGTTTCCATCAATTCATCTAGAGATTCTAGTTTACTGTGACAAGCATACAATAAATATTTATGTTATTTTGAAGTTGTAGAGTGTAGTCTTTGTGTTGCACTGTATATTACAAATTAAATTATATTATATTACAATTAAAGTTGTTAAACCAACTAACCATCAGTAAAATACATACGCTTTCTATGATTCACTCGACAAGGGTAAGAAATACAAAATGTGAAGAAATATAAAATGTGAATCCGCTGAGATTTCCCTGTACCTACCTCAGTTTCCCATCTTTTTCTGCCGATCCAGGAATTTCTGTCGCCTGTCCATTGGAATCTCATCCAAGCTAATACCATGGTTGCTTGCCCTTTGTGACACCACAAAAAAATTGATATCACTACAATGTTTAAATGGTTTCCCTCTAACATTTTGCAAGTCAAATAGATTCCAGTTCTCCTAGGATGTACATAATGTAGTTAAGATTACATTGGTTATTGTCTTACCCAGGAGTAAGGTCTGGCGGTACAGGTAGTGGCTTGTCGAAACCATCCCTCCCAACTAACCAGTACGTTTCTTCTACACCTTTACCCTGTTAAGAGTGATGGAAAGAAAGAGAGAGATGTTGGATGTAATGTGGATGTAATGGACCTTCTAGCTTTAAAGTGTTGGCATGTAGCACGGTATTGCATAGTCCACGTTCCCACATGACTCTAAACGCAAGTGTGTGCTAGTACCTTTAGTTCTGTCCTGCCCCTAGTACATATTTTGTAGCCAAGTTTGAGATCATTCAGGACATCAACGGTAGACTGGTTGACATGAATTCTGTAAGCTACAAAAAGGACACATATAATATAAATAAACATAACACTGCATCTATTTTACTTTACACTTTTTGTCACATAAACAAATGGAAATATTTTTAGATCAGCATTTACACATGTTCGTCATATGTAAATTACATGTAACATACTTGATATCAACCAATAGATGGCAGTATATCTCTTACTGACAGAACTCTTGACTGGAATAGTCAGTTAATCTAGATAAATTAAGTTTAATTTTAAAGGTTTTTTTAAGAAAAGAAGACATCCACTAATTCTACTAATCTACCAACTTTTAAACTTAATTTGTAACAGACTCGTGCTGCCCTGTTTGATTCTAATACAGTTCAAATGAACAATGTGAGACTAAATGCATTAGCAAACTCTGATCACGTTTTGGAATGAAATGCTCCACAGGTGAAGTAAATGCTCTGAGATAAATGTGACAGAAGGTCTGATTAAAGGTGAGACAGTTCAGGGTGATAGCAGAGGCTGAGTTCTAAGAGGACATTAGCTTTAAAGCAGAATTTTCTTTCTAATTTGGCTTATACTCTTAAGAGATTACCCAGCACTCTGCACTTTAAGCTTCTGAGCTACTCACAGACATGCACTCTTTGATCAGTACACACAAAGTACAAACTACTGAGTCTTTAAACTGATCCTCAGGCAAAGATACACACACGCAACAACTTCCACAAATGCTTATTTTGTTATAAGGGGATACAGATGTATGTACATATACAAAGTTTGGTGTACTCACGCAACCCTGTGGATTCCATTCGGGAAGCTGTGTTTACTGTGTCCCCAAATAGACAGTATCGAGGCATCTTCAACCCAACTACACCAGCTACCACTGGACCTGATACACACACATACATTTAACAGCACAGGGTGCATCAGTTACGGCAGTCAGACTGACACAAATGATGTATCAGTGTGGCAGCCACACTTATGTATGGTCCATGTGAGCTGTAGAACACGAGTTGAGTTGTGGGGTGGAGGAGAGGGCCGATGCCACAGTAAGTAATTGGATGAATGTTAATTGGATGATGCGGGGAAATTACATTTCACTTGTTCTTGAAATACACAACCATCAAAAGATCAGAAGTATAAATACATTATTACATTTAGCACTTTATTCAGTTCAGTACTGTAAGACTAGACCATCTTGTAAGAAAATTAGATTAGAAGGAAAAACAATGTTTGATATATCCTCACAAGACACTGCATTTAGTTTGAGGGCATAAAATGTTTAAGTAACTGGGTTAGTATTGTGGCTATGTTTTGGCTATCGCATTTTAGCCATGTAAAGGGTTAAAAGCTGCTGTTGTTCAGTTCCTTTTAGTGTTTATTACAGCATATATTGTAAATCAGGGCTTCACAATTCCAAGCAAGCCATGTTGTGTGTGACTATATCTTCAGTGTTATTCTCACCAGAATGGAGTCCAATGCGGATTTTGACTTTGACATCTGGCATATGCACCATTTTAAAAGTTCCAATGCAGTGCAGAATGTCCAGAGACATGTTGGCCATTTCTGCTGCGTGTCGGTTTCCGTTGCGGTTTGGAACACCTGATGCCACCATGTACGCATCACCAATAGTCTCTACCTGTTGATAAATGTAATATGTGTTTGCTATACATATATACACATCATGTTTGAATATTCTTTATTTTAGAAATAAATTTAATGAGTTAAAATGAATAGCCTATCAAAGATATGTCATTTTCATTCTTTTTTAAATGAAATTAGAGGTTCAAAACTTAAAATAAATACCAAATTTGATATTATGAGATCAGTTCTGAACTCCTTAATTTCCTTAACAGCATTCAGTCTGAAAGTCTTATGAGTGTTTCAGTGAAATGTAACAAGGCCAGTACAAACCTTGTAGACATCATGGATTGCGATGATGCCATCAAACAGAGTGTAAAGGTCATTGAGGAGGTCGACCACCTCAATTGGTTCACTCAGAGCAGAGATGGTGGTAAAACCTACAATGTCACTGAAATACAGTGTTACGTCTGAAAAGTGCTCTGGTTTAACTGGCTTCCCTGTCTTTAATGCCAAGGCCACAGACCTGAAGGAGATCAAGAGAGGAATACGGTAAACAAAATGGTGCTGAAATACAAATAATGAAATCTGAAAGAGAAACTGATCCAAGGATGTCTGAGTGGGACTCACTTGGGCAGCATCTGAGCTAGCAGAGCATCAGTTTTTTGACGTTCTACCTCTAGTTCTTCAGTTCTTTCTCGGATCAGATCCTCCAGGTTAGAGGAGTACTGCTCCAGCATCCTTAACATTGAGTCAATGATGTTTGTCTTCTTTCCCTTGTTCACATTCTTGAACTGCAGGTTAGAGAAAAAGAGGCAGAAGACTAAGGAGTAATGAAGGCAAATGATACAGCTGATAGATGGCGTTAGATTAGATAACACCTGAAAGTATGACTAATGTATTGCTACAGCTTCAAATGTTAAAAAAAACTCAGTTACATGAGACAGTTAAAATGTACTTTGTGTGTGTGTTGTGTGGCTGTTCTCCAAATATAACATCTCCAAATATAGTTCTCATTAACATGTGGTTTAAGAACCTGAGGGTGTGACTTTATATGTGTATCAGTGTGCATGTGATAAAGACAGAGAGAGAGAGAGAGAGAGAGAGAGAGAGAGAGAACCTGTCTGAAGATCTCCTCAAATGTAAGTCGCTTGTCAGGCTCCTCACTCCAGGCCTGCTTCATAATCTGAATCACCTCCAGTGGTGCTTCTTCCAACGACACAGTAGGTCGACACAGTGGAGGAGGAGAGCGAACCTTATCAATAATCTCTGCACACAGAAATACACAACTTATGTATTTGAACAACTGTAGATATTGTAGCTCAATCGGTAGAGAATTGCATTATCAGAGCTGTAAGGTTATGGTTGAAAGCACTGAAAGCACATTGTCAATGAAATTCTCTGTCAAATTCATAAATGTAACTATTTGTACTGACATCATGAATTTGAATAAATGTGGAAAATCACAAAAAGCTCATGTGCTCTAAAGCAGCATTAGCATGTCACAGACCTCTATTGGCTTATCACATTATTGTGGTATTGCTGTTGGTAAATAGTACATGTGGAGGTCAAACCTTCAGGTGGCATGTCCAGCATGCAGAAGGGAGCACAGCGGGAGATCACTTCCTGCATGATAATGGAAAAGCTGTACACATCAGCTGCATACGTTCCCTTCTTCTTTAGCTTTGGATCTCGTAAGATCTCTGGAGCTGTCCAAAACAGATCTGTATAAAAGAATAGTTTTTTTAGTTTTATCACTATAGTGCTTGGAGAAGGAGCTGATGATGTCCTCTTTAACAGAGATCTTGTGGCATGTGTGGAGTCTGAAATGAATGTCCTCTACAGAAAAAAGACATCAGTTGCTGGGTCATGGTTCTCAAGGTTATGGTTCTCATACTTCCATACCCTCAGGTTTGGTGTCCTCCATGTTGATGCTTTGAGAGTTGATGATTTCATTAAGGCCATAATCTGTAACCTTCAGAACAAACCGGCCATCAACCACACAGTTCCTTGATTTCAGGCGCCCATGAATAATCCCACGGTTATGCAAGTACTTCATTCCCTGACAGAGTAGAGAAGATACAACTTATTAGGATAAAATACACAGAAGAAGCATAACACGATGAGAGCAGGTGACACATTTGAGGGTTCAAAATATCTTGTAACCATCAATGTATATCATGAGCACTTTATAGCCATTAATTGAGGTCTTTTTAATCTCCATAATGTCTCACCCTGATCAAGTCAAGAAGAAGAGAAGATTTGAACATCCAGTCCAGCCTCATTTCCTCATTGTTGAGCAGGTCCTCTAGGCTGCCTCTGGTACAGTGTTCGGTTACAATGCCAAATATGCCACAATCCAAGAACAGGCCCAGAAACAGGTTTAGATTCTCGTGCCGCATGTCTCTTAACTAGAGAATAAGAAAGGTTACAAAAGGTGACAGAGAGAAATAGTAAGAAAATGAAAGTTTTTCCATAGTTTACTGTTTAAATGTGATGAATTTACTAATTCTTATAGTTTTTTTTACCTTGATAAAAATAGTCTGTGTGCTGTCGTTGATGTCTGATAGGTTTCCCTCACAGGGACATTTTTTTAGCCAAACCCAGTCGCCCTGGCAACACAGAACAATATTGACATGACATATAGGTAATGTATCATCATAATACTCATTAACACATTTGCAAATTATTGTTGGATGCTGCTAAAAAAGAAACACAAAATAAATATGTCTGTAGCACACATGAAGAGTTTACATACCTCAAAAACAGCAACGTTGGACGTTTCAGGAGTTGATGTAATGTAACTGCGAGCTGAAACTGAGTGGCGTGGGGTTTTAACATCTGGCTGACTTTTCATCATACTCTCCTCATTAAGTCTCTACAGAGTGAAAAAAGGATGAGAAATGAGTGACAGAGACATAGATAAAGCCAAGATGAGAGAAAAGAGAGGAGAGTGAGAAAAAGAGCACAAGAGATGTGACTGACTCTTCTGCTGAGTGTGGTGTTGATAAAGATCAGGTCATCCAGTGTCAATATTATCTTGGTAGGGCTTCCAATTCCTCCTCCACCAAACACTCCCACCTGCCTGTGTTTCCTGTAAACACACACACACACGTTTTTCCAAAACATTTTCGATACTTAATTGTTTATCAGTAACACATAAACCTCTTAAATTCAGGGTGTTCTGACATCTCAAGCAAGAAAAAATTCATACCTTATGTGGAAAAAACAGGCACCTGCGCCACTGAGCAATAAACAGAATAGGAAGAGTAAGAAGAGGGTCGCTCCATCCACACCTGTAAGAGGGTGATGATGTCATGAAACGTAATGTAACGAGTCTCGTGAAGCACAATCTACTGATAAAGTAGATATAGCATCTTGCTCACCTCCACTACAAGCGATATAAGGGCTGAACCAACAGTTTGAGTCAGTGCTCGGAGACGCTCCTGCAAAGTGAATTGATTTCCCCAAGTACTTCAATCCTCCATATTTTCCAAAAGTATGTGGCGCTTCCAGGGCATGCGTACGGTACAGCTTTGACCCAGAGCCATCTGTATCCAGGACGGCATAGCGCGCCTGCATACCCTCTCCATCGGTACCCGCAGATATCCGCTGGTTAAAGCCATTAAATTCGAATCCACCTTCATTCTGAGGCAGTACGTCACCTGACACCCAACGGCCTCCATTTGCAGCTCGACTCTGCTCTACAGCCATGGCTATATAATAGAGCATGTTATAGATGGTCCCAAAAAATGGAGAAACCTGTCAAAAAAGGAACATGCTTAAAAAATGAAACATATGAAATCTTGAATTTTAAACTAAAATGCTATATAATTTTTTGTCTGCAATTCAGTTTAGTCTCTGAAAACGAGGACACTAAGATTATATATATGTGATATATATAAATGATTATATACCATTTAAAAAGTGTAACTGTATCAAAAACTACATATCAGGCATAACAAGGTACAGACAACATCTCTCTCAACAATAAATAATGTGAAAACATTTTGAATGAAAAGATTACGGTACATCAATGTCTGATTTTCCTTTTATGAATACATTTTAGGGTCTAATTGAGCATATTAAATAAATAGTTCTAAAGCACTATTGTTACAGTTAATGTTACAGTAAAAAATTAGATACAGTAACTGCATTGTGACACACAAATCATTCTCTGTGGCACAAATAAAAATAGAGACTTTTCACAGTAGCTGCACCAATAGATGGTTTTCAAATTAGCCTGTTTCAGGCTTGTATTATCCTTACATCTCTATTGCTTGCTTAAATTGATAGTGCTAGTCATAACACTTTAGAAAGTTCAAATCCACTCTGTTACCTCTTCAGCTGGCGTGCTGGTGCGGATATCATAGGATTCCCGTGCTGCATTGAAGGCCTCATAGAAGTTCTCTTCCCCTTGATCCATGGTTACTGTTAAGACCCCATCATACGCCCGCCTCAGTTTGGTGTCATTGGCCAGGATTGGATAGCTTACACCTTTATATGGCAGTGAATACAGCAGTGTGTCATATGGAATGAAAATATAGCCTCGGTCAATCATTCTCATGTCCATTGCTGAGGTCAGCAACCGATACTGTTCCTCTCCACCAATTAGAACAGAGTGCATGCACATGATGACAACTGCAGACAGGGAATAAAAAGTTCAGAAAGGAATATGATTGGAGGAATGTGAAGACATGTTAAAAAAGAGTACCATAATCATACAGAATAATGATACAGTAAATATTGGCCCATAATAATAACTTTTACAAAGAAGTGTCAATTGAATTAAATGCTCAATTTACATCATACTCACATTTAATGTACAGAGTACATTAAATTTACATTGACAATCTTTTATTCCTATATTTATAGATTATTTCATAGAGTATTACAGACGCAAAGGTTACAGAAATGATTATAGGGTAGCATCAATAATTACTGTAATTGTGTATTACTGTAATCCACTGTATTACTGTAAATAAATTAGTAATCATTTAATTCATTTAATGTAAATTTTTTTTTTAAGTATTAAAATATTTTTAATTCTTATTTAAGTACAATGAAAGTATACTAAAATATAATTAATAAAATAAATATAATTGAAATGTAACTCATAGAATGTACCTCTCACACGATCAGTATCCCGTATTGTCTTTAGGGCTCGTCGGGGTCCCTCCTTATCTGTTTCCATGGTAACAACAGTACCAACTGGCAGACCAAGAGCACGTAGGGATGCCGCAAGCTCATGCCCTGTTGCCTCCCACATGTCGCTCTCCGCCGTTATGATCCCAACATGCGCCCAGCGGAAAAAGCGCAGCACAGAGAAAAGCACACGAGAAGACAACGGAAGTGGACGGAGAAACGTGGGATACATTCCTTCATTCATGTTGGCCTTCAGGCAAGCCCAGGACAGAAGGCCCTTGTTCCAATTTTTTGTCAGCAGGGCAGCAGAAGTGCAGTATCCAGGGTTTGCTGGTCCAAGAAAGGCCGCACCATAATTCTCCAACTCAGCAAATCGAGCAAGGCCTCTAGAGCTTGTGCAGTCCTCATTAATGAGTGTGTAATCATACCAGTAGCCCTTGTTGATCTCAGGGTCTTTGTTGATGCGGCTGGTGGCTAGACGGGCAGCCAGGTCTGGCAGGGCTTTGGAGTACATGGGATCACAGGCCCATGGTCCTACAATGGCGATTTTGAAGGTAGTGCCCCAGGCCTCACAGGGCAAATATGACACAATGACTAGTGGAAGGAGAAGCCAATTACCTAACCAGTTGTATCTGCGTAGCACTGGAGTAGAAAACTGGTGGCTGACTATACCACTGGGGTCTTTTGCTTTGTGCTTTGAGGTGTGTTTTTGTTGTTTCTCTCTGGGAGAAGAATGCAGTTGCCATCGTGGGTGGTGAGACTGGCAAAGAAAGCTAGAGTTTCTGTGGTCAGCCATTTTGAATTTATTTGTCTCTGGTCAAATGTGTGAAATGGCAGGGACAGTGAGATAAAGGGTGGCACAGAGAGACAGTGTGCGTTTGCTGAGGTGAATATTTTGCCAGCGTCAGTATGATGGCTGATTAATCTCCACAAAAAAAAGCTCTCGTTTTGGGTTCTACCCACTGAGGGGAACTAGCCCAAAACTACTGCACAATAACCAGCCATTGTCGTCTGGTTTAGCAAATAAAATTTAGAGGGAAATAAAGGAAGAGGGAAATAAAAGAAAAGTAAAACAGAAAAAGGAAAAGTTAGACATAATTAAATAAAACATAAATATTACATAAATATGAGTTTACCATGTTAATGTTATATCAATATGATATGAAATATACATGTATTTCAGCAAATGGGATAGTTCTATTTTTACAATAATTTAATTAAATAGAATGATATCTATCATCTATCTATACTAGTTTTTTGCTTAACAGGGTTTAGTAACCACAGTAACTTTGAGAAGCAAGTTGTTGGTTTGTCCTTCCCACTGTGATCTTAAAGATTTGATCTCTGATTCCAGGCTTTGTTCTAATCAGCTGACCAGCTCCCTCACCTGACTCATGTGCCATCTGCCTGTGAGGCTTAAAGGTGGAGGCAGGTTGAAGTGTTACACTTCTTGTATCAGGGTGTCTGCCCATTCCTCGCTCCTAATTCTCTCTCTCTCCCTTCCTCTCTCTTTATTGCTCAGCATGCAGCAGGTAGATTACATTTAAACAGTTCTACCTTTATTAGCCAGGCCATGATAACGTGAGGCCATCGTATTTAACGATGCCAAATAATGTGAGGCTTAAACAATCTTAATCTTGGTCTACCTTTTCTTTTAATAATATCATCACTCTGTATCTTCTATCCGCCTCAATAGCCCTCTCTAATACTTTATTCTCTGTCTGGTAGTTCATGTGCTCAACACTCCATAGAATTCCATTGTAACATTCCTTTATCACCTTAACCTGTAGGTCTGGGACATTTGGCCAGCCCTGAAATAAATCAGGATTACTGAGGATTGCACGGGACCTTGCTGCCAGTTTTACACTATTTTTGTGCTGTGCTGTTCTGTGTGATATTAGATAACTGACCCACCACAGCCCTTCATTTATTCAGTCCAATTTGACAACTAAATACAATTTCACATTATTGGGCCTTATACATCCTTTAATGTATTGCTTGCATTTGTAATCTGGTCTTTGAAGATATTAGATAAACAGACTAAAGGCTGTAAAGTTTTCACAGTGTGTAAACCCATGTATCTTCTTTATTAATAAGATAGCATAAAATTGTTAGCATAAAATTGGAGTATGCTCTTTTAGTAGCTTTGCACCATTAAAGCATTTATAGAGGACATCCTAATATATACCCTGAATTGTCATAATTTTAAAATTATAGCACATTTCTGAATTTTAATACTAATATTTTAAAATAGTTTCAAGTGGACTTTTGAGTGTGACGTTTTGTGCCATATTATTAACTAGGCCTTTTGGTACTAGGAATACTATTGAAAATTGGTTTTGTTTGTGATTTGTTTTAATTAAAATGGTTTAATTAAAAGCTTGCTAAACATATTGCCAAGCCATGAAAATACCAAGCTTTGTAAACCCTTGGTAAAAATCTAAGATTACTTTACAGAGTTTCACTCACAGAAAAGTCATTTTAAATAAAGACCATTTTAAAGAGGAAAAACTTTTGACTTACCTTGTTTGCTAATTGAGAGGCATAATGAGTGCTTGTTCCATTAGTAAATAGCGGGTCTAGGATGATCCAAGGCTTGACCAGAATGTTACTCCACAAAGGACAAAATGAAAACAGTACAAGATGAAATAATTGAAGTCCAATATTAAAATGGAGAAAACATTCAGATATTCCACACAAAATTAAGGAAAATAGTCTTGGAAAATTAAGGAAAATGGTAAATGCAAATCCGCTTTTCTCTCTGTATTATGAGGACTGGTTTGTCATTCCTGGAAGTTAGAGGCCCTGTACTGGATTGAGTCCTGCCCCAATCCGGGAGGCCTAATGGGGAAGCCAATGGAACAAGAGCCTCTTGGTGTCCTGGATCTTACTGGAAATAGGCAGATTCACAGAGAGAGATAGCAAATGAAAAGAAACAAGCAGAGGAAAAAGGATGGGGAGGGCAGGGAATCCAAGTGGTGACTTCTTAACTGTCTTTATCTTATAATCCACACAAACATGGCAAAAGGCAGTCCTTGTGTGTGCGGTTGTGTCCCAGGACATTTATGATATTAAC
Organism: Yasuhikotakia modesta; assembly: GCA_036877545.1. Lineage (NCBI taxonomy): Eukaryota > Metazoa > Chordata > Actinopteri > Cypriniformes > Botiidae > Yasuhikotakia > Yasuhikotakia modesta. Next base: position 17,382 of record JBAJNP010001996.1, on the reverse strand, counting down.
CTGAAATTTAAAGTGCTCTATGACAAAAATAACAAAAGCATTAGTTTATTTGCTTTGAGTTTAATTGTTCAGTATTTTTGTGCATCTATGCCTTTGGAATTCAAAACTAACTGTATATTTAAAGCAACAAGCAGTTAATTTAAGGTACTTTTAAACAAATCTTTTTCTCTGCAAATTAAACCCCTGATATTGGCATTGTTAGCGCAGAACCTATATAGAAACTATACGTCTACATTTTTAATGCTATGCTGTGACAGATATTACAATCGACAGACATGATTGTTTAGAATTAAGCAGATGGTTTGCACAGCCTGTTCAGAATAAGACCAGCAGTGGCCCAACACAGATTGTACTGTCCTGGTATAAATATATCTCCCTTAATACATCACGTTTCTGCTGTTTGTGGCATTAAGCCATTAGTGTAACGTGTCCTCATGTCACATAAAAAAAATCTGAAGTGTCACAGCATCCCTCTTCTTGCGCCTCCTTTCTGCCTGATCTTTCTTGAGGTTCTAAGTTTGGAATGTCCAACAGGTTAAAGGAGATTTGAGTTCCCAGAATGCCCTAAGCCAAAATACCTTTGTTCACAGTTCACACTGTTCTCTCTTCAGTTTGTTTTACGAAAACATTTAACATTGTAACCTGATATTTGTAGGAGTAGGAGGTCATGTTTGAAGACCAGAGTCTAGATCATGGGTTACTTAATTGTTGTCATCAAGCAGAAGTGGGTTTTTAAAAAGAGAATGAGAGACTTATGAAACAAGAGGCAGAGCACTGTTGGGTCATTGAGTGCTTGTTTAGTGGCACTTTGAAGGATTCTGGATTGCCTGTGTACTTTACATGTCTGGAAAACTTAGAATTGTATAGGTTTAAAGTATATGATTTGTGGACATGTCACCTGTCCAAGCTCTGCCTTGCCCAAAAACAGAACACCCTGTGACCCCAACAGGGATAAGCAGCACAGATTTTTTAAAAATGGGTTTAATAAAATACTTAGGTTAAATAGGACAAAGTATAATAATGTTGGCTTTTCTGAAAGGTATATAAATTAGTTGACGCAACTCTGCCCTGGGTAATTTATATTTACCCATCACTGCAAGATGGATCCAATAGCTACAGAAAAACAGCATTATAATTATAAACTCATAAACAGAAGTCTTCCAGGATTTTTAAAAAGTATTTAATATACTTTTGCTCATAAATCAGCAGCATTGCTATATACCCAAAGGCTCCAGACAAGAAAATGCAAAAACTTCTGCTTATAGAGACGCTCACACAGCGGCTAATGATCAGTTACTCAAGCGCATGTGATTAGCAGCACCTGTTGCTACTTACCTTCATAATTCCTGTGGAAGCAGAAGGATTCCACTTAATGTTCTCATTCAGTTTTTGTTAAATGAATAATATTATTATGTTGTGTAAAATTACCCAATTTTATGACCTGTTAAGGACCAGATGTTTTTTAAGCTCTGATATGTAAACCATAGACTTAAAAAGATGGTTTACTTTGACTGTAAAGTATAAAATTCTGTATACATGTATATAGTAGGTTTTGTGAATACATGTATTCCATATAAACAAGAGCCTGTATACTCTTTGATGTATTAGACCGTCATTTGATTGTCAACAATCCAGTTAAACTTTCCTTGGCCTAACTGATGTGTACAGTATTAACTGACACACATGTACTCGCATACATAAAAATGTGTAACATTTCTGTATACAAACCATGTACTGCAGTAATGTTTAGAAAACTGAAATTTTATTTATAGCAGGCTGAGTAAATCAAAGCTAATTTACCCAAGAGTAACTTCAGAGGTGATCATTTACATTTATTCATTTGGTGGACGCTTTTATCCAAAGCGACTTGCAGTGAATTCAAGGTATACATTTTGTCTTTATCATGATCAGTACTTGTGTTCCGTGGGATTGAACCCACAACCTTGACGCTGCTAACACAATGCTCTACCAGTTGAGCTACGCAGGAACACAAATCCTAATTTACACAGATACACAGACATGATCTATGACTGGACACATAATTCCCAATCTGACAACTTTAAGATTAAAAATGTTCCCAACCTTCCCAACCAACTGCCAACTTTAAGATGAAAAATAGGCTGTTACACTTACAGCCCTAAAACTGTGAGGCTCTGCCTGTTATCGACCACACTACAGGGATTTATAGGATGTTCAAGTAAGTATTGGTCAAACATATGAGGGCGAAGGAACAATCGGCGAAACGCATCAACATTCATTGGCCCAGTACATCGTTGCTGTAGGCAGCGAAAGCAGAAGCGTGTTTCGCAGTGAACACACATGATTTTGGGACAGCCGCGTCCGCTATGGGTCAGTAAAGCCTTGCATCCAGGACACGCCCTGAAATACGGGCAACCTTTCACTGAGCTCTGAGGGTCGCTGATCAGTTTGACGCTGAGCAGCGCGGCTCGCAGCGCGCAGTTCGGTAGCGCACAGGAATCGGATTTCGAAGCGTCGCGCGGCCACTCTCTCTGACACGCCCAGCAGAACTGAAACACGCGCCGCTTAGATTTAGAGCACGATCTGCAGACCGCGCGTTGGCCTTCCAGTTTTCTGATGTCAGATTGCTGACAACCGGGACACTGCAAGAGAGAAAAGGTTTATGGGTTATAGGAGCAAAGCACAACCAAAATGCTCTGACGCAAAACAGAAGTCTCTATCCACATATAAATGGGTGAACAATATTTGCAAAAGGCTTGAAACACCAAAATGTTAGGTCCCACCAATATGTGTGGTTTGGTGGTAAAATCTTTTTTTAAATCTTACTCAAGTGAAATATGCTGTACCTAAAGCCACTACACAGTAGTCTTAAAAGTTTACTCACATACAATTAAAAGTTTGCTCGAGTGACTCGTATGTGCTAAAAAAATGACTCGTATGTGCTAAAAGTTTAACCCAGGATAACCTTTATTGATGGAAAACTACGTCACAGTTAATCAGACCCCTTGACACAGTGTGCTAATTTAGGTCTAATAGCTTAATTCTATAGTGTCAGACAGGTGCCTTAGAATAGCCTGTGCAACACTTCCGACGTCATGAGTGCTTTCTGTTGCGCGGTCGGTCAATCTACCTTAGGAACGTTCATGCTTCAAATCCTCTTCGTGGAGACGGACAACTTCAGAAACCTGTGAACGAAAGAAAAATACGGCATAAGGCATTACGAACTCTACACTGATCACAGTCTGACAAACTGATCACAGAGATGGGTATTCTCCGAAAAAAATACACTTTATATTTACTAAATCAGAAACAACCAAATCATTCAAACTGTGTAAAGCGCACATATATCACCCTTTCCCAACAACAATACAATGTTTTTCCCCATTATGTCTACTAGGTTACATGTATACAGTATGTACACTAACCTGTCGCGGCTGATACACCTTGTTTCAGAACGTGGCCTATGGATTAGGAACAACTAGAATGATTAATACGAATTAAATTAATGCTATAAAGACAAACACACGACGGCATCACCTAAAGCAAACAGACTATTTCCGCGAAGCCGGAGAACGAAGGGGAATTCTACAGTAAAAACTTTCACTTTCTTTTTGCCGATGATAAGACACGTCAATTTATTTACATATTGACAGTCTACCAAATAATTTTTTGGCGCAAAACAATATGGTCCATGCGCCCGTTATATGTTAACATATAGGATTTGCTATAGGACGTGTTTCTGACGAATTCTGACAAATAACACCGTTAAAGAGTCAGTGTACTGTCACCTACTGGTCAGTCACAACAAATGCAAATTAAATTAGCCAAATTTAATTACATCATTCTTAGGATGTCGTTTAAATAAATATTTCATGTTGATCCTAAAACAAAGATTATAGTTATTATTTTCAAAATAGATTTATTTTAATCAATACATCAATACAGTTTCGGTTCAGCAATCAGTAGGTTGCTGGTTCGATTCCAGTGTCTTTAGCAATAGACCTACCCCTGATGGCTCCCTGGGATAGCTGCTCTGTGTGGGAGGGTTATGGGTAATGAAATGCTGGTGTCCTTTTTATGTTCACACCACAGTCTAGTCTTAAATGTTTATATATTTACAATTACAAATCTCTATCTGTTACTTACAGCAGTAAGCTTAAATTGTCCCATTTACAACAGTCCGCTAATCTGTGGAAGATGAGTTGTGAGCAATGCTAAGACTGGCTCTGATTTCTTTGTGTGTTGTACACAATTAAACTGTCAGTTTAATTAATAAAAAATAGGTTCAGCAATGCAGCCCTTGGTTTGCAACCTACTAAATGCTAAAATAAACTATTAGGCCACTCAGAACTAAACCACTCAGAACTATTAGAAATGCCTATTATAATATGCTGATACACATTTGTTTAAATACTATATCTGTTTATTAATCAATGCTGGCATCCTTGTTGTAAGTGTTTAGAATTTGTGCCACCAATATAATGTTATAGGACAGGTGTATAAGACTTATTAGTAAATCAGGTATCAACTTTAAAACAATTGCAACAGTGCTTCAAAAATAACCCCCACACTATTGCCCGCTCATGTCTAAAAGAAGAGAAAACCCAATTTATTTGTTTTAAATGATTAAACTTTTTATTAAATATTTATTTTACAGATCTGTTTCCTTTTAAAGTTTACTTTAATCTCACAAAGGCCTACACCAGTTACAGTCCTAGCTGTCGAAGAGCCTCACTGTTATCAATAATTTTACAGGGCTCAACGTCAATCTCATCCTCATCCTCGCTGTCATGGTCGCTGTCAAAGTAAAAGTCTCTGTCATTGTCGTAGCACTCAAATCTCATGCAGCGGAAGCAGAACTCTTCATTGCAATGGGGACAAGCGATATTAGGGCATCCGTCGCCGTTATGGGTGAGTAGAGCCTTGCATCCAGGACAGGCTCTGAAGAACGGGCAGCCATTCACTGAGCTATTAGCGTCGGTGATCAGTTTGACGCTGAGCAGCGCGCCTCGGAGCGCGCAGTTCGGCAGCACACAGGAGTCGCTGCTGGAGGCATCGCGCGGCCACTCTCTCTGACACGCCCAGCAGAACTGAAACACTCTGCGCAGAGCTTTAGAACACGACCTGCAGACCGCGCGTTCACCCACCGGCTTTCTCATCCGTGAACGCCGGCATCGAGGACACTAAGGGAAACAAGGAGTTAATGCGTTTCAGGATAGACAATACATAAACAGCCAGAAAATTAATTGTGTAACAATAATTTCATTTAAAAACGTTTCGTTATTGCTTGGTTGTAAGAAGGTTTTTAAACATTTTTATTTTCTGAAACTTTTTACAACGCTAGAAACGTAAGAGGACTTTTAGAGAACATTAGCCAACGTTCTAAGAACGTTCCCTGTTCGCTGGTTAGGCGCTGATATACCTTTGTAATTTTCATGGCCCTAATCCATAGACACCTGGGGAAAGAACAACGTAAATGGTGCGACATATAAGCATATTTAACAATTACCTTTTTATTTGGTCAGCAAATTCCAATAAACGAGACCTTGTTTACAATTACAATTAATTGTAGCATTGCAATTAGAAAAGGTCTATTCGCTCCCCTATTACAAGCACAAATGTACAAATTTTGGATGCTACTGACCTGAATGTTCACAACGACAGCGTAAGTAAATAATAGAGAAAACGAAAGCAGTATAAATACATACCTAAATAAAGGGAAATTCCACAGTCCAGCAGTACAGTACTTTCACTTTTCATTTAATCCTATATTGTTGTAATCTGACACCTTATTGTTTTATCAATAAGTTTCACATTTATATGTTTTATCCAAACAAAGAAATGTGAAACAGGTACAGAAGACAAACGTGGTTCAAATATCCTACTATTAATCATGAGAAACTATTCTAGGCTTTCTCGCATTCATATAAATTGCTTATTCATAATTTCATAATATAACGCTTATTCATAATAATAAATTGCTTATTTCATAATGTGATGAGGAACATTCTTAATAGTGAAACACTTTATAATGTCAGGATAAAAAAAAGAGTCAATAAAGTAGTCAACTGAAATCCCTTTAGTGTGCAGACTATTCAGTTATATAATTCAGCTATTTTATAGAAAGATGTGGAATTCAGTAGGTCTGTCACAACCTATAACCTTTTATATTATGGAGTATATGAAAACTGGACTGTGTATTTTTGTGCACAAAGTAACAAACGCACCAGAATGGTTGTACAAAGGTTTTACAAAGCTTCTGTGCACTACTTTCCACCTTCAGCCCAGTAACAGCAACAGTGCATGGTCAACAAAGATCTTTTACTAAATGAACTACTAATGGCAATTGACGGAAACAGAAATGTGGCAACTATAAGAAATGTTTCTTAGTAACACCCACTTTGTTATGTCCTGAGTTTTCACCACAGTAGAAAGTGAAAATTTCTACAGCTGGAAGCCTATGGAGAAGTCAAAAGGAACTGAAGGACACCTGTTACAAGACTGACCTTTAACTCAAGATTTACCAGTCACCATTAACACTCTTACACATTTGACACTGTACCCTTTAATGGTATATTTTCTTCTTTTCACACAACTACCAGTTGTTAAGAAGTTATAAAATAACATTAGGAATCACAAACATTTCCAATGCTTCGGTCTTTCTCTCACACACTCATTCATAGCTCAGTACATGTAACTGGTGTCACCCCATGAATCAAGAGAGTTGGGCCCAGTTCTTGTGTAAGAGTGTCTAGCTGAGTTAGGTACTGCTGTGACAGGTCAGAATTGGTGGGAGGGTGGGGCAAATACAGGAAGCGTACTGCTGCAGTAGAACTATGTTCTCTCAGCAGGGCATTCACTGCACACAGGAAGTGTTCTGATACAGCTTCTGTCTCCACATTTTGTCTCTCTGAGTTTGCCCCTCCAAGGGTGCGTGACATGTTATCCCATGGCACAATTTTTATAGCAGCACGAATCCTCAGCTTTCCTAGCAGTTCTTTGAATTGCTCCTCTTTAGCCAACCAACCCTGGTCTCCTGAGTCTGACTCCACACAGAAGAATATACGTAACCTTGCACGGCGCCACCAGCTGGTCATGTTTAACACGCATGCCATCTGAAGCAGGAAAAGACTGCACACATCTGCATAACTGGCACTACCTGGGCACAGCAAATTTGATGGCCACACATCAATGGTTTCCACCCCATCACTTCCCCTCGTATACATTTTGTCTTGGCTTTCAGGGGGCAGCTGGGAGAAGTATCGCCCTAAACAAACGTTCTTTCCCATTTTTATGGCATCACGGATGATGCTCACATACTCCTCAGGCTGCAGGGCTCGATGGCTTTCAGCATGCCGCACTGGTGGAAAATAAGCCTGCAGGGATGGGAGGTCCACCCCAAAATTATCCCCCTCACCCCGATCACCCTTGCAAAAGACAGGGTCCTGCAGGAAGTAGTCCTCTGGGTAACAGTTGTCATAGAAACCCAGGACCAAGGTATTAGGCTTCATACCTCCTGGAAAAGGAGAAACAAAAACAGATTGTCAGAATAAGAAATACATAAGAGTAATGCAAACAGGTAGGTTTTTATAAGAAATGTTCATGCATCAACTTTTATATTATAGCATATAACATTATAACATTTTAATAGCTCCTCTATTGTTGCCTAAAGCCCAGAAAATAACAATGTTAAGAAAAAATTCTCACCCAGTCCAGTGATGCGGAGTAAGTGTTGAGTGCCCTGCCTGACAGAGGGTGAGAGAGTTAGATCCACAAAGGCCTTTACATCCAACTTATCCACCAGACTCAGCCAGAAGTTATACTGTGGCTGCATTGGGTCTGTCGGCATCAAATCTGTGAGAGAGAATTCAGGGAGGCATGTAAACTGTCATTTAAGCCTCCAAGTTGTTACATTCTGAGAGGGAACGTCAACAATGCAAAATGAAAACAGGAAAAAGGTTAGTATTCATAGTTCACCCCAAAAGTAGAAAAATATTTATGAGGGTGGATGAGCTTGATTTACTACCAGGTTTTTCTAAACATTACACTGGAATGTTTGAGAAGAGCAACAACATTAGAAACAAAGTAGTACTGGTTGCTTGGGTCAGTTTGCCCAAGTATACTGGAACAACCTATTTAATTAGAAACTGAATACATTAAACATTAACCGATAAAATATTTATAGTTGGTGCCATTAAACATGCTTACCAACGTGACCCATGGTATCTTACCGAGATCTCCAACCTGCACATGGCCCAGGACAAACAGGCCTCCTTTTTTCAGTTGGTTGACAAAGCAGATCAGCTGACAGGAGGAACGTGGATTTGCCACCATTAGTAAGACCTGTGGCCGCCAGAACTTCACATGGTCCTTACGAGAGTCTAACATCAGAAGATACTTCCTCACCTGAGAGGAGTCCAAAAACCCTCTCATTAAAACAAAGTTTGTTCATCTGTTTGCATTTATAATAAACAATAGATATTAATATACAGTATAAAGACACCTGGTGAAAGATGAGTGCTTGGCTGATGTAGCCCCAGCTGCTAGTGGGAGAGCGGTAGTGCAGAAAAAGAAGAAGCAACAGCAGCAGTACAATACTGGCTGAGGAATAGACTGGATTGATCACAAACATCATTACCACACAGCTTACAATCCCTAACAGACATGTGTGCCAGGAGAACAACTGAAATGTTGGCCTGGAAAAAAAAAGAAAAACAGAAGATGAAAGTGTTACTATGAACGTGTTTTAGATTGTTTAGAAGATTGTTTTATAATAACATATATAATTGCAAACAGTTATAATAAGTTATGGTGATAATTTATTAATGCTTCATGGTTTTTTTGGAGGGTTCCCCACAGCTCACATCTAAATGAAACAGGTTTCAATAACACAATAACACTACATGTTTATAGTGCTAAACATGTCTAAAATCCAAAAACTGAACAAAATAAAAAAATACAATATTTCTAAAAATCTCTTTGTTTGATACGGATAATCTCTTCACATGCCTGAGTTTCTGATCGGCTCCTTAGAGTGATGGGGTATGAACAAATCAAAAGGACAGATTTTAGAAGGAGGGTGGATGAATCCAGTGTTTAGTGCAGTACCTGAAGTTTGGAGCAGAGGCCCATTCCAGTGCCAGGCAAGCCAGATCTACTGCAGCATATGCCAACAGGTAAAACACTGTCACAATGCCTGCAATCACATTCAGCTGTCCTGCAAAAAGAGTACACTACAACACAAACACATTAACATGCGTACACTTGATATCACATGCCACAGAAATAACATCCAGCAAGCACAGATATCTGTACCTGCACCAGGCCCCAGGTATAAAGAACAGAGACCCATGGATTCCCAGAGCTGGAGGTCACTGCAGCTGGAGCCAAAGGCAAACCTGATGATTACAACACAGATTGACAAACCAGTGACACACTGCAACAGTATCATTCAGTCACTCAAATTTACACAATTGGTTATTAGTGTTACCTGGTCAATGGCTCGTTATGGCCATTTGCATTTTTTAATATTGTCAAATTTACATAAACTTAAACAGTTATTTTAAGTTATTTAAACAAAGTAATTTAAAGATGTCACATACCTTTCACTATAATACCAATAATTTTCTATTATTACTATAATTTTGTGTGACAGAAATCATTTTGCTTAGATTTTTGTGAAAATAGTGATCAAAACTAATTTTTCATAGTAACAATTATCAATTATCACCATTTAGTAATTTTTTTTGAGGAATAAGGAATCAAGATGGTGTTGATTTGCCACATTTGATCAAAATTGGATTCCAGTAAAATATTCATAGGAGGAAATTTATGTTACCGGTCTTTAGCATAGAACATGTTACCTAACCTTTGGCATAGAACATGTGATCTCTCACACCATATTACAGTTAGCCTAGAAAATGTGACAAAAAGTAAGATACATTGCAAAACATTCACTATTATTACATTTTTGGGAAGTACTGAAGGATTTTAAATATAACTCATTAGTTTGTTCCCCTTACATTTGTGTAAACCTCAAGTTTCGTTCTGGCCAAAATATGTCCCTTTATTAAGCCTAACTATATTTATGGTAACAATTGCACACTAACCAAAAAGTTGGTCCAGAGCTAGAGCGTGGAGGATTCGAGAAGCTCCGATCATACAGCACATGGCAGCAGAAAGAGATGCACAGTAAACCCCAATGGTCACGAATGGAGGCCACACATTTACACGCTGAAACACTGCATAGTCATTGACTAACAATAACCTGAGACGAAAACGAGAAAGAAAAAGGATTAATAGATATTTTAATGAGAAGGACAAAAGTTGCACTTTTGTGATAGGCGACAGGCAACCCCAATATTACCAATTCTGTCATCATTTATCTGTTATTATTTCATGTCACTCTAAATAACAATACATGAATAATCAACATGCGAGTTACTGTTATTAATGGGACCTGTCACAGGTGGAGCTCAGGAGCAGGAAGAGGAGCACGTAGACACAGAAAGTGTACGACACGGCTATGATGGTCCCTTTAGGGATAGACTCACTTGGGTTCTTCAGCTCACCTAAAAGTGAGAGGTGATGTTTATGACATTCATCCATCATAATAACATTGCCTTTACCAATAGAGTGAAATGCAAACATTTACATAACCACTCAAAAAGCAGAAGTGTGTGAGTGTGGTGTTGGTTTTGTACCTGACATGTTGGCTCCTGCCATGATGCCTGTGCAGCTGGTGAACATCACAGCAAATACAGTGGCGAAAGACATCATTGTGTTGGTACTGTAGTCCAGCGAATAGCCCGCTATAGCACAAAACATTTAGACAAATTACATACAGTGATTCCATAAACCACAACTGTAACAGTGCAGCATTTTTGTGTGCCCGCTTCAAGATATCTGCATCACACTACACAACAAAGTGTAAAAAAAATACAATTTTAGTTGATATTAACTATATGTTATTATGACATATAAGCCATGTACATAATTCATAACTCAAGGCAATTAGAATAACAGAATCAAAAAACATTAAAAGTTTTCATTTAAATATTTCAAAGCCAAATCACAACAAAAGCCTTAAGAAAGACTTGTATACATTTCAAATATAACTGCTACACAGCATCCATTGATCATTGTAATATTGATGATTTATTGATAGTAGTAATCTTACGCCCAAGGTTGTTCTTTAAAGTGGTGCCATTGAAGCCTGTGTAACTGGGGCTGACAGTGATGGTGTGATTATTGCCGTATGTGTGTGTGATGTTGAAGCTCTGTGGTTTGAGTATCAGTGGGCTGATGATGATGGATATCAGTGACACTGTCACCACCAGCAGGATGGCAAAAGCGGCTTTGGCGTAGATGTGTGCACCGACCAGACAGACCACCAGACACAGTAACAGCACTACAGAAGAGTACAACACCGTGTACCAGTAACCCTGTGGCAAAACACGAATCCCATGCGATGCAGCAGAGCCTAGAGGGAGGAGAAAATAAGATTTATGCAAAATAACAGGTGTATGAACCTCTTGTTACTAATCAAATTCAGTTCTGAATTTAAACCCCTTACTCAGCATATTTAAAATGGAACGGCTGAGTCATGTTGTATCAAGATAAACACTGGGAAAGCTTGTCTAAGCAAAATACTGTGAAACTGGTGGTAATCACTCACAGGGTGCTTAGTACATAAATTATGAATGTAGACCTTTGCTGATCATCTTTACAAAGAATGGCTAAGAAACCTCTTTTATATAGCAGTGTTGTATAAACACCTACAGTAATATGAACACATCAAAAACGGTGAGAATTAACCACAGAGATTAAAACACTGTGTTTTTCAATGTTTACCTGGATCCTTCCCAAAGATGTCAAGTATGGCCTCCACCAGACCAAGTACATAAACCCCACATGCGCACACCTTAGCCAGGTAAAACATAATGCCAATACTGCCTCCAAACTCTGGTCCCAGAGAACGACTGATCATAACTAAAACTTCAGAGTTAAAGGTCAAACACATGAAATAACCACATAAAAAAAATCACCCAATGGTTGATTCTGTTAATCGGTTCAATTTTAGCATCCAATGATCGGCCCAGATTGGTTACAATATAGAGGATACAGTAGGCCCCGCCCCCTTCCACTGCACCATTAGTGGAAATTGCACATATGGACAAGATGGTCAAGGAGATGATAAAATAGGCAACACACAGCATAAGGAGACCATGGAGAAGACCAGCATGGCCCACAACAAACCCTGCAACAAATACATATATCAGAAATATTTCTGCATGAAAACAAACTGCCTCATGTTTTTCATCTCTCTACCTCACCTGTGCGAAGAAACAGCACAATACTAAACATGGAGAGGATGGTGGGCACCATGACTCCAAAGAAAGTGTTTAGTTTGTGGGGGGTTAATTTGGGGGATTCAGGCTTTGTCCCAGCTGATCCAGTCTGGGAATCTCCACTATCTCCCACCATGCTGTACACGCCATGTATAAGAAGTGGGGAGTGTTCGTTCGCCATGGCTCGAAGAAACAGGAACCTGTTCAGAAACTAAACATATTTTTAATACTGCTACCTACCATTACTTTTTAGTGTTTCTTTGTTGATCTTAAACTTGGATGTGCTTGAGCGTGACTGTCTAGCGTGAATCGCATTTCAGTAACACAATGTTGCATCTTTTCGAAAGCGGAAGTATTTGGCCATCTAAACAAACCGAAGTATGCGGCTGGACAACGACAGTGATTTGGTTCCTAGAGCTAAAGACAATAATCTGATACTCCAAAATATTCCGCTGTCTTATATCAACACAGAATCAGTTTAAATAACTCAGCAGACATATGCATCCAGAAAACACCGGTGACATCATAAAGCGTCATCTTATAAAGCAGTCATACGAGTCTACGTGTGCATCGTTGTTGCTGTTGACACATGCAACGGTAAACTACACAACAGAGGTGAAAAGACACACAGAACATACCTGTTCTTACGATAAACGGCTTCGTCGACGGTATGAAAGCTGTGTGTGTAACTTCCGCTTTTGGTAATAAACTACCTTAAAACATGAGGAAACAAATCTGCCCGTGTGAAGAATGTGGATGCAGGATGTCCGAAATTGGATCTGTGTCATCAGTGCATCATGTGGTATTGGTGTGGCTTTAATGAAACCCAGGTAGAACCTTTCAGAACGTCAGATCTCGTCATCAAACCCCTGAGACATGAGAGAAGGTGAAGTCGTGTCTCTTGGGAATATGAATATCAAGCAACAAAAACAAACGAACGTATACAAATATATAATATGTTGGTTCGGTGAGCTGATGAACTTCTCGTTTTCTTTCATACTGCTGCACAGCTATGCCGTGTCCTCCTGACTCTCCATTTGTTAAAAAATGTCACGGGACAGAGGAAGCGCCCCATGTGACTTCAGAGAGGCGGTTGTATTATGATACACCGAAGTGAGACAATTATGGGTTGTACATCAGAGAACTGTGTATTTTATTGCTTACTGTTGTTAAAAGACCTGGAATGTAATTGTAAACATTGTAACAAACTAAAGCGTTTCTTAATTTTAGGTAGCTGTTCTCAAACAAACAAACACCATTCGGGTATAATGGCATAAAACTGCAATTCCAACTAACTACATAATATAGATGTAGATGATTTAAAGTTTATTTTTTCCCCTTCAGAGACAATGTAGGTGTGGCATTTCTGACCATGACAGCCTATAATTGCTGGATTAATACTAAATTACTTAGATTTATGCAGATGTTATGTCTAGATAATAATGCACAACATTAAGCAAATTAAATAAAATCCTCAAGAACAAAACATTTATCAATCACAATGAAAATGGTTTAAATGATAGTTTAATAAGAACTGGCTTACGTTATACACAAGAAACACAATTTGTTATATTATGGCACACTGAGAATAAGGTATGTTGCACACTGTGATATAAATGGAATGACTTGTAAGACAAATTATTCACACAACAAAGTAAATAACTTTCCTGCTACAATTGCTTAAAGCACAAAAGTGTCAAAATGCTTTTGGGTCAAACCGTTGCTTAATACAAATACACACAACATTGTTTTTGATGTATATCAATGTCTTTTGTTCATCAGTCCCCAATATGATCAGACTGAATCCAAAGACTGGGAATTAAGATGTGGCCAGACATAGGAGGTCCCAGCTGGTGGAAGAGGAAAGGTAGGATGGGCCACGGGAACGAATGTGGGCGAGTGTTTTAGTCTGTGCTTTTTAAGTTGACCAAGTTCTCTGAAGCAGCATCCACACTGTGCACAACGGTAGGGTCTTTCTCCAGTGTGAATGCGCTGGTGTTTGTGTAAGCTGTCTAAATGGCGGAACCGTTTCTCACAATATCTACAAGGATACGGGCGTTCACCTGTATGTATACGCTGGTGTGTTTTTAGGCAATAGAATCGTCGGAAACCCCGGCCACAAATGTTGCAGCAGTGAAGTTTATCAGAGCTCTCGACATTTCCACTCAGCCCCGCATCACTGACCACGGGTGGCACTAAGGCTAACAGAGCATCCCCTTCGCTCTCTATTACTGGAGGTGAGGAGATTTGTGGTAACACTTGCATGGATGAAGCTACAGCTAGTTCAGATGAAGGAGGCCCTAATGCAAGTGAATCAGGGTCATCTTCCAGTTTAACCGTGCTCTGTTTGACATCCTCAGAGTCCTCCATCACCTGTATCAATGCCAGTTCATTAACATTTCCTGCAGGTGTGTTCATTTCAAACTCAAACTTTGTGATGTCGGGTTGGTCCTCTGGTGGGTTTGTGGCTGAGCCCAAAATGTCTGGCTCCTCATGTGCCCTGTCAGACTCCAGCTCTGCAGAACTGTGTCCTACAAAACAAAAGCTCACATTTGTATGGATAAAACAGTTATGCATAATGAATGTAAGTCTATGCCTACTTAAAACTAATATCATGTTGGTGACTGAGATTCTTATAAACAAGTTATGATTACTTGCATGACTCTGTGGTCCCATTTGTAAGCTTTCTACTTGAAAATTTAAACAATAATAAGCAATAAAGATTGCAAACCTTTTTCTGTGACACCCTCATTCGTTATGTAAAACGGAGCCTCTGTCTCATCCTCTGGGCTTTGCAGAATAGGGTTGGTTTCCACATGGGCTTGAGAAGTCATAGGGCCACCGGCTAGCGAACTGTTGCCCACTGAAAACCCTCGTGTTTTTCTGCGGTTGATACATAGTCGAGGCCAGTCTGACTGTACCGTTGGGGTGCAGAGGCCAACGCTAGGGAGATTTTTAGAATTGTGGCTTCTTCCTGGTGAATTTCGGAAGGT
This sequence comes from Yasuhikotakia modesta, assembly GCA_036877545.1. Taxonomy (NCBI): domain Eukaryota; kingdom Metazoa; phylum Chordata; class Actinopteri; order Cypriniformes; family Botiidae; genus Yasuhikotakia; species Yasuhikotakia modesta. The sequence goes on along the minus strand of JBAJNP010001996.1, from coordinate 2,060 downwards.
CTTGCGGGTTGAGTCTTTGCTGTGCGATGATGGGCTTCCATGCACAGCGTCGGAAGGAAACAAAAAGAGTGCGTCGTCGTTTATGCTTGGGCGCACAATATTTGACCTAGGCTGGTTCTTGTTCAGCATTAAACACTGTTTAATGTTCTTTTCTGCCGCGGTCATGTAATAACGTACCGCTTTCAGCTCGCTCTCGGAGATCTCTAGTCTCTCTCGCAAGGTCTGGTTTTCTCGATGAGACTCCACGGCAGCATTGCGAGCCTCTGCTACTTTTAAGCCAACAACTCTTGCAGTTTCTTTTAAAACCGTTTCAACGGCGTACCTTACCGCCTGATCGATGGTAGAGGCGAGTTCACACCTGAGGAAAGAAACACTGACATCCATGCTTAAAGCCATGAGTATGTATGATCCACGACAGTTTTTCAATAAATGAATCAGGTATTGTACTATGTGATGTTATGTATGATTTAAGACCTCGGGAGGAGGAGGTCTCCGCTGGTTTGGCTATCTATCTTGACTAATCTAAAATAACCTTTAACACAAATTCTCTCTCTTGTGATTGTTTTTAAATGAAGACCCCAGTTTCATTACTAGTACTGCAATACGTTTTTACGTTAAAAGCACAGATTAGTTCCTGTACAATGTTTTGGAAATCTTCGAGCAGTCGCGTCTTACTTTCGTCATCACTACGGTCGAGGAATAATGACGTCGGTAGCACCTTGGGATTTGAAGTTTTATTTTCGTATTTAATACACTTTCCGTGCAGTCAGAAAAGATGTCTTTCAATCTTTTTTAAATGGGTGGCGAATAAGCTGTTCTGATTGAAACCCCATGGTCGTTCCACCAGGAGGGAACAGTCCAGAAGAAGGTGACAGTGATAAGTTATCTATTCATGTAAGATTGAAATTGATGTTGCTGTTGTCTTTCTATGACCTTTACACTGCTAAACACGGTTTCATTAAATACACAACATTAGTTAAACATTAGAAGAAGCCTAAAGCAAAAACCTGGAATAATAATACCCTTTAATTCCAGATTTGGGTCGGTTAACAATCACTCATACATCTTCACACAGCTTTTAAAAAATAAAACAAACTTTTAAATGGAATTAAATATAAATTCTGCAAATACTTTTTCCAATTATAACTTTTATTTATTATATTTGTAATGTTATCATTTTCTTCTGTTGCAATACATTACATTTTAAACCATTGTTTGACTAGCATTGTGAGTTCAGTTCAAATCTAATTTGGAAAGTAGTAATGTATTGTTATTATGATGTAAGAAAGAGCAATACCGCTATCTAGAGGTTGGAAATGTAGTAACAACCTTTCCCCCAGACTCCTTAACCTTCATATTGTTTTAATCTTTCCTTCCATTTCTTTTCGTTATTCTGTCTGAGCTTTTAGTAGCCATATTTAATACATTCTGATACATTAATATATTTTATACATGATGTATATACATGTATTCGTATTGCTTTTGGTAATAAAGTTATACAATACATCAATTTTAAAAATTAATCTCGTATTTTTGAATACATGTTGGTTTGTAATCTGATCAGAGTGTATTTATTTATTTATTTATTGATAAACATCAATACGCATGTGGGATACTATATTGCGTGAAACAGTGACAAGTGAAAGTGACGTGTAGGTCTAAGATGCACAGTTCTGGACATACATTAAAAATAATAATAATTAAATTTGTATTTTGATAATAAATACCAGTCGTATAATGGCAGTATATTATGGCCAAAAATAGTACAGAGTAGTATTATCAGTGCCCCCCCCCCCCTCCCCTCGTCTCCTAATTACGGCAGGTGTAATTAGGAGTGAGTCTCCGGTGGGTGGCATCTTATATCTCTTGAGAGAAATTACGCATAGCATTACTGAGTGTAATTTTAATTACAGCGCTAACTAGAGAACGTGTAAGGTCGGTAAACTCTGGATAGGAATTTATAGTACCACTCTTTTTGGTATACCGTTCATACTGAAATAAAAAGCGTTCATACAACTTCCAGTAAACTATTAATACTACATGCATACTTTAATGCAGTA